>PVHX01012758.1:0-57568 GCA_004024805.1 Geosciurus inauris
TTTCTCTTAATGCAGATATTTTCTAATTTACAATTTATCTCCAATAGATCATTAATAATGACACTAGATAATATTAATGAGTAATTATTTTTCCCAGGCACTTTGCTCAATATTTTACATGTATTGTCTTATTTGCTGTTGCTAATAGTTTTAGAAACAGGTGCTATATTCCTTTCTTTATAGATAGAAAAATAAAAATATTATTAACAAGATCATTAGAGTGCTTACTTTGTCCCTGATCAGTCTCTCCATTCCAATCCTCAGTGTAGACTCCTGCCATAGTAATTTACATGAAGCACTATTGAAACAATCCTTGACTTCTACCTTTAAAAGACTTTGAGGTGGCTTCTCACTCTGCTTAGATCTAACTCACTGAGCTATCAAAAGGGATCCTCATAATCTATTCCAATCTCAGTGTTAATTTCAATGGCTATGACCTACTGCCACAAGTAGATGGAGAGATTAGAGGAAAGGGTGATTAATGTTTTAAAGCTCAGAGTAGATGACATTTGAGAGTGATACCAAGAATAAGTGCATTTCTATCAGCAAAGCATGATGGAAAAATTATTTTGAGCAATAGAAGCATTTACTATTATGCATACTAACCATCTAAGTCTATTTACAAATATATCAGTATAGATATATACAGATAGATATCTTTATATAGAGTGACATAGTAAGAGGTTTATATCACTATCACTCTGAAAAAGACCACATACATATATGGAAACTGAATGATGAACAGTTTCCATATACAAACTCTGGAATACAAACTCCATATATAAACTCCTGTTTCTATAAGAAACAGGAGAAAAACAAGAGTTGGCACAAACTATAGCCTTTTTTTGTTTTTAGAAAAAAATCTTCACAATATGTAAAATCATGCTGCAAGAATAACTTTACAGTATTTTCCAAAATAAATCTCATCAATATATATGCTTGAATGATAAATTTAACAAATAATATACTATAATATCTTTATATATAAAACATGTATATATCTATAAATATAGATATGAACATAAATATAAAAATAGATATATACACACACATAAACAACATGTGTGCATGTATACAAAACATATATTTCACACATACATATTCTGGTCTATTATCAACCAAGTCCCCAAATGTAAGTAGTTGCCACTTATTAGAAATTAAGTGATTGCATAGATGGATAATTGAACTATGTTTACTTATCTCTTTAAAGTCTTAGCTTCTGCTGAATCAATCGGACATATGACCTTCCATTCTTCTCTATTTATCTGTATACCATTTTTTTACCTGAAAAACACAATCTACATTTTAAAATCAGCCACCACAATTTAAAAACATCAGTATTTCCTTTCTTGCTGCTCTTTTTTACATCCCCAACCCAGAAACTCATAAGAAAAAAATGGAGATACACATACGTAAATGTGCTCCAGAGAATCTCAACCACAGAGTATATCACTGACAGAAAGAAATTTTTCAACTTCCTCTTTTGTGCAAAATGAGCAGACACAATAGTTGCTGAACTGGATCCATATAGTGAGTGCCAATCACATCGGTCATTAGACAAATGCTTGAGTCTGTTCTTCTAGGTGCTGTAGGAAATAAAGTAGAAGTAGATATTATCTGTAGACTTAAAAGGCCGAAAATCTTTCTGGAGTAAAAAATAAAAACTAAGACATGTGAAATAACAGTTCCCTAAGTCATCTCTCATATCTTCTATTACAAAAAGACAAGTCCTTGAACTATCAGTTTCAAAATAAAAGACTCAAACCCATTTACATACATAAAGACTTCATCACAACTCCCTCCCTAAAAACCCATCTTCAAAAACCATTATGGTTTTTCTATTTTTGTCTATCACTCTTTAACTGCTATATTTTTGCCTTTTACTGAAGATTTATAAAATGTTATCATTTATGTTTTTGATATGATAGTTTTGATAAAAGTTAAATGGCATGTGTCAGATGTTTTATTTAAAACTTGAGTTTGGTATTCTAAAATAATTGACATATGTTTTTGTAGTAGTATTACCCAAACTTTTCAACTAATGTGCATGATCAAACAGCATTTTAGTACAATTATTTCCTTTGTGACCTTAGCTTTTACATTAATTTACATCTTGTGTACGTGTTCACAAATCACATTTCTTGGTGTTTTTTGTTTGTTTGTTTTGGTACTAGACATTGAACTCAGGGGCACTCGACCACTGAGCCACATCCCCAGACCTATTTTGTGTTTTCTTATGTAGAGACAGGGTCTCACTGAGTTGCTTAGCACCTCGCCTTTGCTGAGGCTGGCTTTGAACTTGTGATTCTCCTGTCTCAGCCTCCCTACATGCTGGGATTACAGGCTTGCGCTACTGCACCCGGCTCACAAATCACATTTCTTATGTGCTATTCACTCAACTAAGTTAAACATTCCCAAGCATAAAATTAGAAGGTAGTGAAATCTCCATTTACAATTATTTTTGTAAATATACAGTGGCATTATATTAGATTTTAAAGAATTAGAAAAAAATTGTTCTTAAAGAATTACAAATAAAAAATACTTATTCATTGAAAATTTGGCACTGATTTCTTAAGCATTTATTATAGGATAAACAATGACAAAAATAACTTCCACAAAATTACTGGGATAGTTATTAAGCTGAATTTGTTAAAGACTAATATCTGTTTTCAATTTTCTATTTATTGCATTGTATTTTAAAATGTAACTATTTTTTTCCACTGACTACTGCAGAGATTTTTATCTTACTCCATATAAACTATATTTCAGTAACACTAAGTTTTGTAAAAACACTGGGCAAAATTAGTTTAAATTAATGTTTATGTGCATGTATTAGGTGTATTCAAATTAAAAATTTAACATTTGGAATACTTCTTTCTTCTTTACTCAATCTGTCATCAAAAGCTGAGAACCTCTTGGAAATGTATCTCAGTTATGTCCTCTTTCTTTTATATTCCTCCAACCCCTTTTTGTCTCTTTAACTCTGGTCAATTTCCTGCTGACCATTCTTCATTCCCTGCTCCATCCAATGCTTTCTTAAGGCTACTGTCAGAGAAATTTCAAGCACTATTTTTATCATTGAAATTATTTGCTCAGAGACATGATTGCCAACTTTCTGTTTAATAATCCTCTTGATAAGTGTACCTTATTTGTCACCATCAAAGTCAAAGGATGTAGTTATTTTTTGACTACAAAACTTTCCAGGGTGTTCCCAACCAGCCAGACATCTGAAACCTAGGGGAAACCTCAATTTTATCAAAATGGAATCACTAGCTTATTCTTTGGTCTCTGTGGCTTCCCGAAGTGGCCACCAGCCCTTGACTCAAGTTCATTCACATGAAGTCCTTAAATAGTGTTACTTTGGGATATGCTTAAGATCTCACCAAATTCTATTTGGTGCCAAAAAAGAATAAGATAGGTAAGTTAAATATTATCTTTAATTTTTTTAATCAGGAACAAAGAATCAAAAGTAGATAAGACCACAGGTAGATAAACATTAAAATTAGATCCTATGAACTCCAAGTTACAGTTCCTTCTTTAAACAAATCTGACCTCTGATGCTTCAAAAAGAAAAATAAAAGGTGACCTTTTTATGCATATTTATCAAACCTGCATTTTATTAATCTCCTTTAAATGGTACCATAAGTATCTTTGCTATAATTCAAATAGGCCAAAAATCGTTTGATTTTAAACAATCTTTGTATAGATGTATAAATTTAATTTGAGCCAGTATAGTTTTTTACTTCACACATACACAGAAGAAAATAATGAGCATGATAATGTCAATAAATTTCATTTCCACCTGGGCTGACCCAAGCATAAATATGATAAAGCATGCAATGGAGAAAAATTATCAGCATTTGCTTCCAGACAATATCAGGTTCTGCAAAGTCCATTTAAATATAAATGGAATATATGTTGACAAGAATACATTTGGAAAAAAGAAATAATAATTATTAAAACAGACTATTATATTTTAATAACTTCATACTTGCAAATGTAATAATGTAAAAAATTCTAGGCTCTCTGATTATACCATACATGTCTGCTTTAGCAAAAATAAAGAAGATTTAAATCAGATTAAATTTTATAATGTATTTATAGTTTTTCTAAAATGTCTGCTAGAAAGAAAGGAATCATGTGAATTATTGGATTCTCTCAAAGTATCAAATATAAGAATTATAATAAACAGGGAAGTACACTTAAAATATGGTTTGTAGAAAATAGAGGTAATATGAGTTATATTGCTTAATGTTTTCTATATTAATGTTTAATTAAGAATGTTAAAATAAAGTTAGAAGTTCTAAAATACAGTTTAAATTGGAAAGGGTGTGTGTGGGTGGGCCGGTGTGTGTGTGTGTGTGTGTATTTTACTACCTAGAAATTCACTATTTATATTACTTGATATTCACTAGCAATATGTTTTCAGTGCCAACAGCTAAGGTTTGGGATTGGTATTCTAAATGTAATGACTTAAACAAAAAACAAAGTAATATGCTAATATAAGATTAGATTTGTGCTAAATTTATATGAACATGTTTTAAAATACATGTGACCAATTATTTGCACATACATACAATTATCTCACTTTGGAACATGCTGCTCTAGAAAAGTTACTAGAGCAGATATCAAGGATGCCTACAATGTGTCGTTCCCACTGTTTTAGTTCACTTTCTGTTGGTATAACCAAACATTTGAGACTAGGTAAGTTATAAATGAAAGTTGTTTATTTTTGCTCATGGCTCAGGAGACTGGGAAGTTTCAGAACGTAACACTAGCATCTTTCCTTTTGATGAGAGCCTTATGCTGCTTCAACTCATGGTAGAAGACAGAGATAGAAGGGCAAGTGGACTTGTGTGGAAAGAGAAAAACACAAGGGGCAGCCTTGCTTCACAACAACCCACTCTCCTGGTAACTAATTCCGTCCCATAAGTGATAACTCACTCACGTGAGAAAAGCATTAATCCATTTATATAGGTTGCAC
The DNA here is from genome assembly GCA_004024805.1 of Geosciurus inauris. Lineage (NCBI taxonomy): Eukaryota > Metazoa > Chordata > Mammalia > Rodentia > Sciuridae > Geosciurus > Geosciurus inauris. Next base: position 4,985 of record PVHX01012758.1, read on the forward strand.
TCCCAAGATCCAAACACTTCCATGTAGGTCTCATCTCCCGACACATCCACAATGGCAATCACATGTCAACATGAGTTTCAGAGTGAAAAACAAAATTCAGATGATAACATCCTCCTATCTGCATCCTCTGACATGTACTCTATAGCATCCTCCATAAGTTGGCAAGGGGTATAATTTCTCCCCCTTGGCTTAGCCAAGGAAATATCAGCAGGTATGCCACAAGTAGAAGCTTCAGAGGGACTTGTAGAAGCTGCTGTAAAAGCTTCCAACGGGTTTGCTTACTCTTGACTTTCAGCTGTTGCCCTAAGATGGACATGCTCATCTTAGCATGAATGAATGAGATGATAAACACAGAAGAGAACAAAATAGTGCCAGGTGCTCCAGACAAGGCCCTTTTAAATCATCCAATAACCCTCCCACCCACAGATATATGAATGAGCCTGGCTGAGAGCACCCAAACCCCACCCTCATGACTAGAGAAATATAACAATAAGTGATTATTGATTGAAGTACTTAGTCATAAAAGTGGCTTACACTGCAGTAGCTAACTGACACAGTGACAATATGATCTCCCAGATAAAAATATAATTCTGTAGAAATGAAGAGATAATGGAGCAAGCTGCCTCAGGAAAACAAAGACAAATATGTTCTGAGAAGGATTTTGGAGTTTCTGCTCCTCCTATGCCTGCACTAAACATCATCATGCAACAAACGCAATGACTAGTTTGGTCAGTTTTATAAGTTATCTTGAATATTCATCTTAATAAACACATAGTAGATAGAGCAGATATTTCCATGCATTTTTTATATAACTTAATGACCTCTCCCAGAGCCAAATTAAAACCAGGACTCAACTCCAACTGCTGCACTCCTGACTCGCCTCAATACAATTTCATGCAATGGGTTGTTAATTAAGGAAAGCCAGGCAGGTACCCACATGACAATGACAAATACAATGTTACTGCACAGTAGGAGGGAAAAGAAAATTGCATTTTTGAAAGTTAGACACAGTGAACTCATGCAAGTCCATAGCACAAGCAAGGGGCACTGGTTAAGAGCTACTTGGACCTTGATTTCAAAACAAACGCTGAGCACCATCTTGAACTCATCCTAATCCTGACTCCACAATCACTCAATGATTTATGCCTCTATGTGCAATTTTATAATGGTAACAATGTCTGAAGTAGTTAAAGGGATAATATAAAAGTGTTAATATAAAAGCTTTTGCTATGACTTTTCTATTGTCGAGAGAAGCGTCAACAACACTCAGTCAGTAACTTTGGATCCAATCTACCAAGTGCCAAGTCATATTTACCTTCAGTCAGGACTCAGTTCAAATTACCACAGGAAATTCCCCCTGTATAAAAACAAGTAATTATCTCAGAGCCAGGTTGGTGTTAAGTGTTTTGTGTTTGCTTTCAATTATGAAGTCCTTCTATTAAATATAAGGAGATTCTGTATGACTGCAGATGTCACCTAGATGTTGTTGCAGTCTCTTAATATTGTTCTCATGCATGCCATCCAACTTCTAAGTTATTTCTAAAAAAGTCACAAGATATGCTCTTTAGATATTAACCAACCCTCCTGTTCCTTGAGAACATCACTATCTATAGTATACCTAGGTGTATTCCATTCTCAGTCATCCAGAAAAAATCCACTACAGCCCAATCAGTTAGCTTTTTATCCACAATATGCTGTCAGAGACCTCATTTTTTAAAACTGGTATTCCAGATGGGCTGTGATTTTCACACTCAAAAATCGTAAGTAGAAAGTTATTGTAGCATAATTAATTTCAAACTAGATTCTAAGGATTACCTCTTTCTTTCTTCCCAGGATCCACAGAGGATAAAGAGAAACACAAGACCCCCACCAACCTGCATGTACCCAGGTCTGTTTAAACAGAACTGCTGCTGCTTTATTATCTGATGAGTGAAATCTTATTTGAAGAAAGTAATCGTTTGTTAAAAAATAAAGAAAACAATTGATTTAGTTTGTCTTAATATTAAAATATTAGACTTAGAGTAGAAAACAAATATGAATGAATATTATATCACTGGAAAATCAAGTTGAAAGAAGTAACAGTTTCTAGATGATTAAATTTGTAAAACCTCCTTTGTTTATAGACACCTATAGAATTAAATCTATTAAAATTAAAATTAAAAGATATTTTATGTTTTAATTTTTTTTAATATTTTTTAAGTTGTTAAGTTTTATTCATTTATTATTTATATGTGGTGCTGAGGATCAAACCCAGTGCCCCATGCATGCTAGGCAAGCGCTTCACCACTGAGCCACAGCCCCAGCCCCTATGTTTTAATTTTGATTATGCAATTTCTTCAAACAGTTGATGTCTAACAAAGTGTTATAATTAGAGCAAGATAGACCAAAGTGGAAATAGGCAAATTATGATCACATAGAGACTCACCAAAGAACAATGAATATCCAGTACATATTTAAGAAAAGAGAATAGTGTTGTAATTTTGAAAATCAAAGCCAATCAAATATGAATCTCAAGTCAGTAAATTCTAATAGTTTTGCCAAAGAAGTGTTCCTTCTAGAAGTGCAGTGATAGTGTAGATAAGCACCTAGTGTGATCTTTCTAAAATCTAATTAGCATATTTGCTTTTCTCTTTTCCACCCTACTGTGGCATCATATGAAAACTAAGACCCAGAGTCCTTGACTTACAGCTGCATGACCCTACTCTTCTGATATCATCATACTACTTATAATTTTGCATACAGTTTGCTCTCATACTAGATTCTAAGCTCCTTGAGGCCAGGATTCACACAGTCTTGACTTGTTCACTCCCCATATCACATTTCCAGCCTGGCATGTAAATGCCATTGAAAATGTGAATCAGCTGTCAGAGTGAATGACTGACTGATGGAATCATATATTACTGGAAAGTCAAGTCAATAGAATGGTTGTTTTATTAAGCATTTAGTCAGACACTAGAAGCTGGAAAATCTTTGGTTTATGTTTTTACTCTTACACAATTTTTTTTGTATTCTGTAGCTATGAGATATTAAGGGTGTTTTTTAATTTATTTTTTATTGGTGCATTATAATTATATGTAAGAGTGGGATTCATTTTGCCACATTCACACTTGCGCATAACATTTCCCAGTACCTTCCCTTTCCCTTCCCTTTTCCCTCCCCACATCTACTTGCACTACTTCACTGATCTTCCTTCTAATATTATTATTTTAATTTTTACATTATAATTATATGTGTACATATACATATGTATATATAAGAGCAGGATTCATTGTGGTATATTTGTACATGGACATAACACAATTTGGTAGAAATAACTACTGAGTATGTGCTTTGTTCTTATCTATTTATTTCTTCATTCCAAAACAGAATTTACTATGTTCCAGAAACTTCTCTGGGTGTAGAGATTAAATACTTTGACCATAACATAGAGTTCTTCTCATAGAGCCGGCATTTCATTTTTCTTCTTTTTATTTATCTTTTGACATATGGAGAAATAAGCAATTTCATTTTGTGTAATGGAAAGTGTCATGAATAAAGTAAAACCAATTAATTTTTCAGAAACTAACTCAACCACTCCACTTCAATACTGAGCAACATCTCAAAGTTAAGTGGCATTTGAACTTAAGCTTCATAACAAGAAGAAACCCGCTATAAAATTATTTGTCAAGAAAATATTCTGTGTGGTAAAACAGCTGGTAACAAGTTCCTGAGACAGGAGCAAATATAAAAGAATCAAGGAAGAGAATATTAATTGGAATATTACAGAGTATTGCACTGTAAAGAAAGATGTGAGATGAGTTTGGGAAGAAAACTGATTCATATGTCATAGTAAAGAATTTCAGGATTATTCTATGAGAAACAAAATACCTGCGAATGTTTTAGACAGAAGACTGACATAATATGAATTGCATTTTAAAGTGAATTTTGTTGCTCCGTGGACAGTATACCAAGGAGGCAGGAGTAGAACTGTGTAGATAATTTAAAGTGTCATGTTGCCAAAGATGAAAAGATTAGTAACTTGCCTGCAAAAAAGCTATTATCTATCTGAAAAGGATAACGTCCTGCATATTCTAGAAATCCATCATGTGAAAAATCAATAGTGGTCTCTAGATTGTGCAAAGATTAATCTGTGACAATCTGTAAGGCCAAAACCAGCAGGCTCTACATTCAGTTCTCTTCTCAGAACTGAATACACGAATGCATTCCTCAGAATTTAATAAAATAAAAAATATCCTAAGCCGGGCATAGTGGAGCACGCCTGTAATCCCTGCACTTTGGGAGGCTGAGACAGGAGGATCGCGAGTTCAAAGCCAGCCTCAGCAAGCTCGAGGTACTAAGCAACTCAGTGAGACCCTGTCTCTACATAAAACACAAAATAGGGCTGGGGATGTGGCTCAGTGGTTGAGTGCCCCTGAGTACAATCCCCATACCAAAAAAAAAAAAAAAAAAAAAAAAAAATCCTGCTTTGCATTTATAAGAATGTTTGCCTACATTATCTTATTATTTACATTTCACTTCTATACTATCATTCTTTCAGATTTTTCAATTTCTCTTTATATTGGCAACATCAATTTATATCTCTTCACTGGTCTTTGTACTTAAATAAATTTCATCCTAAATTGCTTTCTTGTCTTTTAACATTTACTCATCTTACTTTGGTATCTTTAAAAAAATATTTATTACTGACCCATATAAATTATGCCTATCCAACTTTATATGAAGTAAAGGGTGAGACTAAATATTTTTATAAAACCAAGTCTTTTAACTGATTTAAAACTTAGCTTCTTATAACTAACAACACTAGGTTTCCAGAGAAAAATGTAAAGTAGTGATATTTAAATATATGAAAAGACTGAGAGAGAGACAGAGAAAACAAGGTAAGAAAAGAAAAAGAGAAGGAAAAATAAATGGAGGGAAAGGAGAAAGGATGAGACTATAGACCCTGAACTACTGAAGGCATTTACATATATGTAAATTAGTGAGAGAGATTAGCAACATTAGACATTTTAAAAAGAAGACAGACAAGTGATGAACCAGGCTCTTCCATGACAGGTGGAGGTAAACCTGTCTAATTCATTTTAATGAAATGTCTGGAATAGTTCACCTTGTGCCAATACATTTCAGATACGTGGATTAAAAGCAGAGAGAGGATTTTGATTCTGATTACATTAATGTATGAGAAAATTGCAACTGTAAAAGGGAATATCATCTTTTCTTTGTTAGAAGAGTGTATAACACTTCAGTGGCTAAAATAATGACCTAAGAAACAGTTTTTCAAGGTATAAATTATCTAGCTCTAAGTTACTTTTCTTATTGCTATCCTTTTTTTTTAATATTTATTTTTTAGTTGTAGGTGGACACAATAGCTTTATTTTATTTTTATGTGGTGCTGAGGATCGAACCCAGTGCCTCTCGCGTGCTAGGCAAGCACGCTACCACTGCGCCAGAACCCCAGCCCCTTCTTACTATTCTTTTATGACCAAAAGTATTGCTTTTAGTGGGCTACATTATCAAACTCACAATCCACTTCTAAAAGAACAGCCGTATATATACTGCCCAGGGTAGTAGAGTTGCCACATCAAATCACAATAAATGGGTGTAACTCATTTTAAACAATGAAATAAATTTAGGCAAGTATATCCTAAGCAATCAATTAGAAAGCATGTTTTATTTTATCTTTTTGTCTTTTCAATAATCTCCTCATATATTTACTTTATCTGAGAAAAAAATGAAGAAATCACAACGACATGAAACACAGCAAACACAGTACACCTTTGAGAACTGTATCAGAGAATGAATTCTGACAATATTGTTCTCAAAGCCAAATGTGTATGTTTTAATTATTGTCTGGGTCCTTATATCCACAAATCATGTAGATACTTCATTTCACCACAATACTTTCTTTTGGTAATACTGTGCATTTGAATTGAGGGGATAAAACTATACCTATTTACTCCAATTTTTTCCCTATAGAATCATTGTCCACAGCAACAGTGTTCTATTTTATAATCACTATATAAAAGAAAATTCACATGTCCTCTGATGACTTGTACCAAATATATCTGAAGGCAAATGAAATAAATTTTTAAGAAAGACCTATATCTTTTATATGTCAAGAAGAGCTTTGAAATGTTCCTGATGTTTTGTTCTATAGCTATTATTGGCAGAAAAAGAGAAAAAAAGGTTCCAATGTATCTAGTTGAGGAAAAAAAATTAATGAGCATTATAGAAGGAAAACTGCACTCAGGGCCTGTGATAACATCATCCCAAGGTTATTGAAGAAGGAAACTTCAGAGAGAAATTTGGGCTTCACAGACTGCAAATGCCACATGCTATTAAAACTGTAAAGATTGCTTCCTGAAGCTGTTTTTTCCTGAAAGTGAGTGGGGAAATCTTATGGCCAAAAGGAAACAGCTCAGAATGAGTTTCCAGTGTGTCTTGGGATTCTGGGTTTGCTTTTCACCTTATTTTCTCACTATAAAAGATGAAAATAGGGAGAAAAAAATACAGGAGCTTGGTTCAGAGATTCAAAAGGGAGGATGAGGTGGGGAGTTCCGTTAGAAGGTCAAAGTCCTGTAGAAGCCTGTTTTCATGTTCACTGAAGGTGAGTTGGTTGTTATGATGTAAGAAATCTTTTCAACCTACAGAATTGTGAACTAGTGGAGGAAAAGTTTCTAACAAAAATATGACTCATTTGGGCATAGCTGCTTGTAAAGACAGAAATGCTGCAAATATACCTTCAGTGCTATGCAGCCTCTGCACAGAAATAAAAATATAAGACCAGTCTCAACTTCTTAGGGGTAATTTTATATATTATCATTGCATTATTATTATTATTATTAATGATAAGAAGTTGGAGAAAGAATTAAATAAATTACTATGATGTAGGTGATGACTTTTTTTTTCTTTTTTCCTTCCATTCACCTCTCTCCTACAACACTGCTTTGAGCCATCCTTCCTAGGGATGTTCTCTATCACAGTCCCTTTCATATGTTAACCTGTTTTATGGGTTATCTTCCCCTAAAAGTATCTACATTGCAAAGTACTGAATGGCAAACTTTAGCTACATCTAAGAATTCAAGGTGCAGCAGGTTCTCTCGGCATTCATCAAACTGTCTCCTGAGTAATCACCAAGAGAGAATATTCCAATGACAGTTTCAGAGATGTCATAAAGTCCAGTCTTGGAGATGGTGAGGATAATTCAAGTTTGTATGTTTCATGATAAAACAATCTCAGTGCACCAGCAATTGCTTGATGGGAATATAGACTGTCTTCCCTTGGCAGAGGCCTAATAGAACTGAGCACACTGCTATCCCTCTGGTTTACTCCATGAGCGCAGAATGGTGAGAAGCATAAAACCATATCTCCCAGGAGGAGAAAACCACCTTTTCCATCCAAAAAATAATTTCAAGAACCTCAAGAAAGACACTTCTGTCTCTAGTCCTCCTATATATTTGTGACATTCTCTTGAAAATCACATATCCTTTACTGCATGTGGTCATCCTGAACTTTTGAGTTTTAGGTATTTGCTCTTTTCTTTGTTTCCTTGATAAGGAAAACTTTTCTATCCTAATGACTCTGAAATTTCCTTCTTTTTCCTAATATCTTTTGTATAGACTAATTTTGATTCAGAGTTCCATTTTTATATTATTCTCCATTTTATAAAAAGACTACACATGAATGTAAAAAATCATTTTTGCTCTAAATCATGACCTATCCCTATCTTCACCAATGTTATGACTGTTAGCTCAATTTACTCTTTAATCAGTTTCCAAAATAAAAAAAGAGTAACTCTTCACTTCAATTTTCTGGTTAGTAATGATATATCAAATATTATAACAACCTCAGTCTACCTTCACAATCTTATCACATCACAAAAGTAATAACCCTTGCTTTCTTATTTTAAACTTTATTCAGTATGCAATGACCATATTCCTCATTGCTTCTCTTTTAGGAATAGGCTAGTTGATCTGACTCAAATTAAATGTTAAATATGAGATACGAGAATTTTACCTACCAGCTGTTATTGTCTGCTATCCCCTGACTTTTCTACTTACCCTGCAAAGACAAGCTATATTCCAAATTTGCATTTTACTATTATATAACCTGTCTTTAATTTTTTTTCACCTCCTTCAAAATGCTATTTGAGTCTCACATTGCTAAGCATATACTGCATTAAAAAATTCTACTTGATTCTGGGTTGTTTTAGCACCTTGGCATCTCACATATCTTAAAGAGACATAGAGAGCTAAGTAGATGACTTTATTTTTTGTGGAAGGTATTTAGTTTCATTCTTGAAGTATATTCCTTTATCCTGAAGAATATTCTTCAACTTTCCAAAAATTTCTGTATAATAATTTTATAGATCACATTTTCTCAATAAAAATCTATCATAATAAAAGAAGTCTATTTGTATTTTGACTATAAATATAAAATAAATCTAACACTCAGAATATTTGGAGAAGGAAGTTCTATTTTCCCACTGACTATACAATATGTGCTCATATTTATTTTACTGCAAAGTCTCCTACTCAACATTGGAGGCCAATATTTACTCACAGAAATGATTTATTCAAGTATTTAACAAATGTTGTTCACAAATTGCAGCCAACTATAACTATTAACTATTTTACTTATTAATGGGAAAGCTGGTGAAGAAGGCATTTCCCTATTCTCACAGAGCTCATGTTACCGGGCTGAAGACAGAAGCTAGGTATTAAAAAGAAAGTAAACATCACCTTGTATGGGTTAAAATGTGTTCTCTACCCAAATTCATATATTGAAGCCCCAAACCAAAGTACCCCAAAACGTGCATTTTAGAATAAGCCCTTTCAAGAGGTGATTAAGTTAAAATGAGGCCATTAGAGTAGGTAATAATATAATTTGACTGTTGTCTGTAAAAGAAAAAAAAAGAGACAATTTGGACACATAAGGAACATCAGGGGTGATGTGCACAAGGAAAACAACATGCAAAAAATTGTAAAGAAGAAGGTCATTTACAAAGAGAGGCCTCTGGAGAAAAAGACTCAGCTTACACCTTGACTTTGGACTCTCAGCTTCCAGAACTATGAGAAAATAAATTTCTGTTGTTTACTCTACCTTGTCTGTGCTGTTATGTCTACCTTTGTAAACAAATACAGCACCCAGTAATGACATATCCTACAAAGAATAGGAAGCAAGGGAAGGATTAATATCTGAACTCAGAAGCCACGGGGAATATGCTTGAGACATCAACACAAGTAGAGACCTGAATTAAAATATTATTGGAGGGAGCTGATATTTCAGCTGCTAATTGAATTATGAGATGATCTGGAGGAAGATGAACTACAAAGCACAAAGTCCCAAGCCCCTAAGGCAGCCCAAACTTGTGTGTCCTGGGAAAGAAAAGGCCATAATGGGAGGAGTCCCTGAGCTGAGAGAAGCTGATCAGAGTCAAGGTATGCGCTTTCTCTCATGCAGCCTTATAAGCAGAATAAGGAATTCCATCTACATTAGCATTCTGAGATGAAGTCATTGAAAGACATTGGGCAATCCTCTTTTGTCTGGTTTAAATTTAAGTGAAAATAGAAAAAAGAAACATTGAGAAGTTTTTTTTTTCCCCTAATGATTCCCCAGGTATAATTTTGGTATTGTGCTCTCCATAAAGAGTAGCCATAATGAAAAAAATACCCATTTAAATTTTGATATTGTGTCCCAAACTTTCAAATAAAAGTGTATTAGCAGGCATTATTATATTTTTGTACAGAGGAAACTCCTTTCTAAGTTATCTTTTCAGAATAACCAGGGTACCTAGACATAACACTGTACTGTACCTGTCATTTTAAACTGCATTTAAATCAAATTAGTTTTGTATTATGGAGTTATTATAAAATCCACAATTTGAATAATTAGACTCAAAGAACAAACAAAATAGATGATTTCAACTGATAATTTGTAATTTTTTGTTTACACATTGTTAGTATGAAAACACAATATGGAAAACATTGATAAAAGAATCCATCACTATGTATTGGTTTTTAAAAAATTGATTGTTAGCAAAATATAATAAATAAAGTATATTTGGAAAGAAAATACTAGACCACTAATTAGAGTCCTTAGGATGATCACCAAGCATCTAAAGATACTGCATTTTAGAGATTTTTAAGGAAGAGCTTGGCATTTTATTATTATTTTGTGGTCATCAGTTGGGTGCATTACATAAAGATGCTCAATTTTAACCACAGGATGGCTCTTTATTCACTAAGAAAATTATTAAATGGTCAGCTTCCCTTCCACTGTACATTATGAGAATAACACAATTAGGATTATAGTTTAGGTCCTATTTTTAAAAGATACAATTGTTTGATTACTCATTTAGATTCCAGATAATGATCTTTAGAAATAAAATAATCAAGGAAGAGGATAATGAAGATAATACCTGTACCAACTGAATAAATGGATTGATAAAAAAAAATTTGAAAAAATGAAAAGCAAAGCAAATAAAAGACCAGCTAGTTTGCTGATAATTGATTTAAAACAGTGAATTTACATTTCAAAGTTTAAATGTTTAATAATATACAAGGAAATATATCTAAATAATATATAAATTTCATGAAAACTCACATGTTAGATTTCTGAGCAACCTTTCTTGTCTTGAGAAGAAAAAAAAGCAAATTTGCAAACTCTGACAAGTGTGATCCATTAAAGGTGACTTTATTTATATAAAAGATTGGAGCCAGGCGCGGTGGTGCATGTCTATAATCTCAGCACTTTGGGAGGCTGAGATAGAAGAATCGCAAGGTCAAAGCCAGCCTCAGCAATGGCGAAGCACTAAGCAACTCAGTGAAACCCTGTCTCTACATAAAACACAAAATGGGGGTAGGGATGTGGCTCAATGGTTGAGTGCCCCTGATTCAATCTCCAGTACCAAAAAAAAAAAAAAAAAAAAAGACTGAAGAAAGTAATCTCTGACAGTGAAATGCTGGTGCCTTATATATTTGCTGAATTAAATACAATAATGTTGTCCAACGTTTTAAAATGTTGACGTAGAAAGATATTTTTAACCCCTTCACAATGTTTATTACATTGCAAATATTTGCTGTATCAAATACAAATGTCAAATCTCCAGTCTGATTTTACAGGAGACACTTTAATCTAAAAGTGAATATAACTACATTTCCATTTGATTTATTAGTGTAAAAAATTTAAGTGTCACTTACAGTCACGGGTTAGTGAATGGGTAGTTGCTAACACATTTGCAAAAACAATAAGTACTATACTCCTTGATATAGTAAATACATTCTTCATAGAAATTCAATGTGTTCAATACTCAGTAGTTTGTATATGTATTAGGTATTGTTATCATAATATGGACATTTGGGGGCCTAAGGCAGCTGTGAATATTTAGACCAATAGGTTTCCTGTGCTCTTCCAAGTTGTTGGTTTTAACAATGAGCTTAATATTGTCACTTATGCTCATATTTATTGTACCTAACATTTTTTCTGAAATATGTCCCTTTTATCAGGCTATAATTTCTCCAATTTAATTGTTTTACAAAATGTGTAATTATAGGACTGGTCAAAATTGTTGGGCACTAAAATTCTTGGACTTAGACTCATTTTTCTCACCAAATAACCATGATTCTTTGCATAATGAGAACTCCAATTTAGCTGTTCACTTGTAATACATTTTTCTCACCAAATAGCATGATTCTTTGCATAATGAGAACTCCAATTTAACTGTTCACTTCTGGAAAAACAGAAGGTGGGGGTGATCCTCAGAGGATGCCTGTGGGTGTTCCAGGCACTCACTGTGCCAGGTACTTTGCATCTTCATGGAATCTTTAAAGCATGTTCTTCACTCAATTATCATTAATGTGTCGTGATTCCCAACACCTGTCTTTTACAAATCAAGGTAAAATTTGCTGACCTAGAGTCAGTAGAGTAAGAACACAGTTAGCTATTTTTCCTATGGATAATGAGAATAATAAAACAGTTATAATAAACTTGAAAGCAGCAGTCATGATTTTTAATTTTCTCAGAGCTTCCAAGATTTTTCTTATAAATCTTCTTACATAAATTTTCTGCCAGTCTGTAACTCTACATAGGCCTGATTTTTATCTTACAAATAAAAATATTACTAAGAAAATGAACTTTTCAAAAACTATACATGGACTAACTAGCAGAGTGAAGTTTCAGAACTAGGGCATCGATATTTAAATATTTTCCTTTATTCTTACAGAATTGTTAAAAATCTTGTAGTGTTTTTTCCAGGACATCCTACAACAAGACTTGGTGAAGACTTTCAGCTGAGTCTAGAGGACAAGTCTGCAGATATGAAGAATGGTCTCTACATGCAAAGTTCGCTCCTTTATTTTGGCTCTGAATGTTTCACATTGTCCCTTACAGAGTCCACTTGTTCAGATCTCCAGAACTAAGCACTGTACCTATCATCAGACAATTCTCTTGGGAATCATGTCAGTCATATTTCCATCACTGTAACAACTTACACAGGTGATATTAATTTTTACTGATGGTTTTAGAGGTTTTCAACCATGGTCCCTTGTCCCTATTGCTGTGGGCCTGTGATGGGGCAGCACAGTCACATGAAAGACGAAGTCTGTGCACAGTATGGCAGCCAGAAAGCAAAGACGTAGGGCGGGGGGGAGGGGAGCAGAACCTATTATCCTCTTAGGGCACAACCCCAATGACCTCACTGCTTCCCTCTACATCCCACCTCCTGAAGCCTCCACCCATCCCAATAGTGCGACAGACTGGTGACTAATTCTTTAGCATATGAGCCTTGTGGTATATTTAAGATCCAAATCATAACAACAGTCTTTCATCATATGCATATTACATAATCAATATCAACATATAAAGATTTTCATGCAATTTTAGTTTTTAAAATTGAAGACTTTATATATTTCATAGTAATATCTTTATAGGATAAAAGTCAGGTTAATACACTATTACAGAAAGGCAGAAAACTTATGTAGGATATTTACAAAATATCTTACAAGATTTATAAAAAAATCAGATATTTCCATTTGCCAAAGCATATACATTCCTAAACTCCTAAAAACTAATCAGAAGTATCCCCCCCTCCACATGATTACTCTTAAACAATGGCAATGCCTTCTTGCTAGAATCAGAATACTGAGGCAAAAAGAATTGGAACAATAATAATGAACCAAAGTACAATTCACAGTAAGAGCATAATGTAGAAGGTGTTTTGGTAAGTGAAGTACAAACTCTTTGGTATGGGAGATCAAAATTAGATTTTCAAAGAACTCCAAATAGAGAAAATGGAAAGGAAAAGAGTGAACATCAAGAACACATTAGTAATTAGCTACTGAAAATGCTAATTAGATAACTATACACTACTTACTTTCAGAAGATGAATTATATAACCAAAATAGAAACTACTAATGATGGCAAAAAGCTTTATAATTACCCTTACAAGCATCAAGATGTACAAAGAAGATTTAGAAGAGATATTTTAGCATTAGGCCAATGAGTCAAATTCCACTAGATATTGTTATCATTATAAATTTCAATCCCTAAAACATCTCATATTTGTGTTTCATTTTCATAGATGATATTTTTCAGGTCTCTACCAGATCCAGTATTTTTCTCTCCTAGTCTCAGCAATTGGTTGATGTGTTTGATCAATATAAGAAGAAAATTATGTCATGAAACTCAGAAAGATAAATTCTGTTGCAGTCTCTCTAATCATATAATCTTACTATTGATTCTAAAATAAATGGGTTCATAACTATAGATTTAATCATAAAATAATCAATCTATTTACATATATTCACCAGTTTTGGGGGTACATTTCTCATTTCCATGTTTTAAGTATTTAATGATAAATGATTTGTTTTTCAATTATTATATATTATTGAATATGTGTTATATAAGATAGCCATTACATAGGTATTGGAATATAATTGTGGGATAAAAACAGTAAAAATCACTGGGCAAAATTAGAGTTAATCAGAGGCTGAGGAATGAATGTTAAACTAGATGATCACACAAATGCATGTAAAATTTCAATTCAATTCAGTGCTCAGTGTCAGAAGTACATAATTTTCTATGAACGTCCCTAACAAAGGAAAGTGAGCTAGTCACGTAGTTCAGCTGAAAGTGCTCTGTACTGATTGGATAAGATTTGAAAAATGAAAGAGAAAGAGAGGTGTTAAATGGTTTATTAGTGTCAAGGGGCTGCTATAACAATGTCCATCAAACTGAGTGATTTAAAACAATAGAAATTGATTCTCTCACAGTTTTAAGTCTAAAAGTGTGAAATCAGCATGTTGTCAGGATCATGTTTCCTCTGTGCCTCCAGGAAAGAATACTTTTTGTCTCTTTCAGGTCCCAGTGTTCCTTGGCTTGTGACTGTATATTCTAATCTGTCTTCATGGAAATAAAATAATCTCCCCACATTTTTCTATAGAATAGGAGAGAAAATGTAATCATTCTTCCTTTTCCCTCACAAGGGTTATGACCGACATCTCTATAACAAAAGATAAATTAAAAAAAGAAAATCATAACAAATGTATCTAACCAAAGCTTTATGTAACACAGAAGCCTTCAAAAATAAAGATCCAAGTGCTAGGTATAGTGACACACACCTGTAATCCCAGCAGCTAGGGAGACAGAGGCAGGCGGATCACAAGTTCAAGTTCGAGGTCAGCATCAGCAACTTGGTGAGGCTATAAGCAACTCAGCAAGACCTTGTCTCAAAATAAAAAACAAAAAAGGGTTGGGGATGTGGCTCAGTGGTTGAGTGCCCTTGGGTTCAATCCTGGTACCAAACAAACAAACAAAAGATCCAAAGTCCCGGGGAGAGCTGTGATTTTGTACTTAAGTTTAATGAAAAATGAATAGGCATGTGATTGGCCAAAGAGCATGATTTAATGTAAAATTGGATGAATTTAGTAAAATCTGTTTCTTCAGAACTTCCTTGGCCTCTCTGGGTAACATTCCCTCCTCTGGGTTTTGGAATATGCAATACCTGTCACATGAGAATTCCTGAAGGCCAGCTCCCACACAGAAAAGTAGGGGAAAGGTAGAGTGACCTTTCTGCTTCTGCTGTTTTCTGTTCACAAGATACCACATATTTTGCTAATGTGTTCAGGGCCCTGACAACTCTTCTGTACATGTGTCCAAATTTCTTCTTCTTATAAAGACAACTATCATATTGGATGAAGAGCCATCCTAATGATATGATTTTAACCTAATTATTTCTGCAAAGACCTTATTTTAAAATAAGGTCACATTCAGGATCTAGTGATGTTTAGGACTTCAACATCTCTTTTTTGTGGGGGACACAATTTGACCCATAAAAAGTGTGAAGCATAGTGTTCTGTGTAAAGACTGCTCAGTAGGAGAAAAGCTGATGTACTTGGAAAACTGATAGAAGAGACCATATCCTTGATGTAGAAAGGTCAAGGAGAACAATGACATAAAATGCATTTTTAGATAAAGGCAGGGACTTGGAGGCCAAGATAGAACTAACTGGAAACATTTAAAAAGTTTTTAAGCCAGATGTGGTCCATAACCCCAATGACTCTACAGGCTTAGGCAGGAAGATTGCCAAGTTTGAATCCAGCCTCAACAATTTAAAGAAACTCTGTCTCAAAGTAAAATAAAAAGGACTGGGTATGTGATACAGTTGTAAAGGCCCTCTGGATTCAATTTTCAGGACCACAAAATAATTAGATTAATTAATTTAATCAAAGGTTTTTAGTAGCAGAAGACTTCCTATTTTCACAATATAGAGACAACTTTATGTTCAGTATTTAAAGCAGAATTATATGAATATATCTGAAGCATGTGGGAAAATTTGAGATGAAGAGGTTGGATTAGTGAGTCATGTTAGGTAATTAAAGTAGTCATCCAGGTATATCACCAATGGATGAGATCAAAGTACAGTCAGGAAATAAAATCACAGTTTTGGATATGGGTTGGAAAAGGCAAAAGGAAGATGGAGGTGTGAAGGAGGGCTCCTCTGTTTAGAAGCTGCAAAATTAGGAAGACTATGGTGTCATTTGGGTGGTTAGCAACTAATGTTAGATGAAAAAATTTAGAAAGATGATCATACATTTAAGTTTGCATGCATCAAGTGTGGGGTTAGTGAAAGAGGTAAGACGAGATATTTGTAGACAATTAACCAAATATGTGGAGAACTCAAAGGAAATATCTGAATAATGGTATTTAATATTTATTATATTATATACTGATTTATACCAAGTGATAGTATAACATATTGGAAAACAAAATTGACTTATAGCTTTTATAGTCACCAGAGTCTAATACTGTTATCATGGGAGTGGCCTTGTTACAAAATAAGTTCACTCTCCCATGGAGACTTCTGTTGCCCCCACCCTCTTGGTATCTCTTCCATGCTCTCTCGTGCTCTGCCCTTCTGCCATGTTGAGGCAGCAAGAAGGCTCCTGGATGCAGCCTTCAGTCCTGAACTTCCAAACCTCTGTAACTATAATAAATCAATTTTTAAAACTTTATAGATGATCCAATCTGTAGAAAATAGAAAATGTAATTATAAAATTATTACCAAGAAGTGAGATTGTTTATAAAACAAAAGCTGGAAAATGAGAACGCAGATCTGGAATTGAGCAATGAGTAGAGACTGGATGAAATTGGAGAAGCAGACTTAAAAAATAATTAGGATGCTATGGACAAATCACTAAGGGTAATTTTCATCAGGGTTAAGAAGAAGAGAATGGTATGAAAAGTCTGAAACTTCTCGGAGTTATTTAAATGGTCCTAATCAGAATGTTGATAGACTGTAAAGAGCATTAGGATAAAGTTTCAGGTGGGAATAAGGAAAAGGTATAGGAATCTAGAGTAAAGGCCATCCTCTTTGCAAGAACTTGGGATGCCAAGTTACATGTCATTGGACCTTAACGGAAAGCAGGAATAAAGAATGATGAATGAGGATATCAGTTAGAAGAAACATCTAGGGAACAAAGCATCCAAGATTTTAACCACAAATGCTGAGATATGAGAGCAAAGAAAAGATCAAACAATGGAATTTATGATTAAAATGGAAGTTGAAGGAAAAGATTTAGAAAAAAGCAGAGCCCGGCCATGTAAAGAGTAAAAACAGTGGGTTGAAGAACAAATACGAAGAGTGTGGTCAAGTGACCATTTACTAAAGACATTTATGTGGATAAAAAGTAGGCAATATTATTCCTCACAACAAGGGGAGAGAGACCCCAGAGGAATTTCAGAGATCTTGGAAGTTGCCCTTCTATCATAAGGTGAGAGTTCCATGATGATATAATGGCTTTTTGGGACAGGCACACTGTGTTCTCCATGGACTCCATTCCCAGGGTCAACTTGAACATCTCCCCAAATTCCAACACTGTACTTCTTGGCCATACCAGCTATTCCAAGTGTGGCTTGACCCACTACTGCAGAAGGTACAATCCATAAAACTGGTGGCAACTATATGGCATTAAGTCTGCAGTAACATCGAATAAGGGGCAGGGGTGAGGATGGTACCCTCTACCTAGACTTCAAATTATGTCACACACTATCAGGAGCCCAAACAGATAATTATTGTTGAAGTGAATCTACCACATATTGTCCTCACAGAGCAATTTATAGTAGAGTTATAGGGGTAGGCATACAAGCAAAACCTGAGAACTATATAGCTACCAGCCTGTGAGAACTGCAAGTGTGAGACTCCAACCTAAGGGAGCTGCTAAGCCCAGCAAAGCCATGTGAGTAGAGTCTCTCCCAAGTTTCTCACAGTCCAGTTGCTACACCAGTATGCCCAGGATATCAGCAATGGAGTCCAAGGAGATTATTTTTCAGATATAAGATTTAACATTGTTTTCTATGTTGAATTCTGGACTTCAGACCAGTTAGGCCTTTCTTCTTGCCTATTTATCCCTACTGGAAAGTGAACGTCTGTTCCACAATTGTATTTCAAAAGTAAATAATTTGTTTTGATTTTGCAGGCTCACTGAATAGAGTGGATTTTCCTACAGATGAATTGTGCTTTGCATCTCACTCGGATCTGATTCAGATGAGATTCTAGATTTGGAATTCTGATGTGTTTATGGAATGAGTTCAGAGACTTTCAGGTTTTTTGGGTAGAGAATGTACTTCTTACGTGAAAATGACATAATTTCAGGGATAGTGGTGAGGAGAAGAGTATAATAATTTGAATGTCTGCCTCCAAAACTCATTATCAATGTAATTGCCTCTGTGATGGTTATTCAGAATTCCAGAAGAAAATAAGGGCTCTGCCTGATAACTCCAAGTGCCTACTGAACATTCTTCAACTGTGTATTTCATTGGTTACCATTAAACAATTAAAAATATTTTTTATTAAATCATTTCTACTCATTGATGTATATCCTTAAACTTCCTTTACATGAAAGAAAAAATGCTACATTATTAAAATATTAGGTGAAAAAAATAAATCATCTTATTTATATATTTGAACTCTATTGTGGTTTAGACATGAGGTGTCCCACAAAAGCTCATGTGTGGAACAATGCAAGGAAGTTTAGAGGTGAAATGATTGGGTAATTAGAGCTGTAACATAATCACTGTATTAATCCTCTGATAAGGATTTGTTAATCCTTAACAAACAGGGTGGTAACCATAGGCAGGCAGGACTTGGCTAGAGGAGGCAGGTTATCTGGGGACATGTTTGAGGGGCATATATTTTGTTCTTGGTGAGCAGAAATCTCCCTCACTGCTTTCTAGTGCGATGTCCTGAGTCACTTTCCTCCACCACACTCTTCTGCCATGATGTTCTGCCATACCTTGAGCCCAGAGCATTGGAGCTGGTCATCTATAGACTGAGACTTCTGAAATTATGAGTCCCAAAATAAATAAACTTATCTTCTTCTAAAATCGTTCTTGTCAAGACTTCTCATCATTGCAGCAAAAAGTCTGACTAAAAAAATAAAAAGCAAAAAATTCTGTCTGAGTTAGGATCTTTTGTTTCCATGGCCTATACATTATTAAGAAGTTTGAAAGTTAAACAATAAATATTTAAGATCACTGTAACGGTAGCTTTTCTTTGACAGTGACGAAATGGTCACATGCTAGATCTAGTTTCTTGATTTGATATGTTTTCTGTAAATTTCTTATTCAGTTTCTTGTAAAAGCAATTCATGTAACAGAATCCTACCTACCATAGGTACTTTGTTGCAACAGAAGACAAGAACACAGTGCTACTACACTATTACATACTCCAAGAAAATGTAACTCCAAAATCAGGGGAAATGGGGTGGAAAAAGTGAGAAAGTAAAAACATCTGATTTACTATCCTGTTTTTAAATTTTTCATCTGTATTTATTTTTTACTAGAAATATTTTTTATTTTTCCTAATGATAAAAAGATTTATATTAGCAGAGTTCCTCTAATAAAAATTTTAAATGATACAATCAGCTAGAATTTTCTGCATGTCTAGATTTACCAGTATTCTAATCCTAAAACAAGCAAGTCATTAATTATCATCAATAGTAGGTTGCACTGAGAACCAACAAGCTTCCAATATGCAATCAAAGCCAGCCATCTATGTAGAATACAACCTATAATCAGGACAGAGCCATTGTTCAGGGTAGGTCAGAGATAAGTATAGCAGAAATGAGTCAGACTATAATAATCTAAGATTGTGAAGCATGAACTGTTTTTTTTTTTTACAAAAGCCAATCCAGTTACAGAAATAAAGATAAATCTACCTCACCATATTATTTAAGTGATGACCCAGCTGTAGAAAGGGGCGTGTACAAACCACTCGACCATTTCCAGAGACATCAGTGAGTCTGTGAAAATGCCCAGGTCTGTCATGGCAACAGGAAAACTATTTGAGAAATGGTTCATCCTCTTGCATTACAACTCTCACTATTATAAAGTACCACTTCAAACTGCAACTTTCTCCTCTAAAGCTTATTGTCTGTTATATTTTCTTTCCTCAATTTGATTTTACCTGCATGACAAATTTCATTCATATTGAAAAAGATCTACAAAATTATAGAGAACCAAAAGTGTTTGCTTTATTAACTGTCCTGTAGGAACTCCCTCTTACTTCTGTTGAATAATAATAATAACACAACAGATAGATGAATAGTCTAGTGTTACAGTTTTGTTATGTTTCATCTTATCTATACTATACTGTACTATTCTATTCTGTGCAATGCTGGTAAGTAACAAAACATTTCTATTTATGTTTCATATATTTTCCCTAAATAGAGCTAGATTGCTGCTTTCTTCATTTATATAACAACCATATTGTTACTTAATCATTTTAGCTACAAAATCTAATATTAAAGAACTATGAGATTATCACTTTTATGAGGTATGGGATGGAAACTGAGAGGGAATTTCTTACAGTCAATGGAAAAAAATTACAATTAGAGTGTGCACAAAAACTTTCACTAAATATATAAATATTCCCTTCAACAAAACAGAGCAAAATAAAGTAAGTTTTCTTTACCTTTGCTAATTGTGGATGATGCTTTGTCCCTTTGCTATTTCTGTTGCCATGACCATTAGTATCAACATTGTGATTAATGAATCTTTTTGTCTGCTTATCTTCCCGTGGAAGATAAGTGAAGTGAGATTTTGAATAACCATAGTTAGTCCCCTATCTTATTCACACCTATCAATCCAAAAATAGGATTATTCTGACGTCTCCAAGATTACTAATTCAAACATTCTAGCATTTGAAAGACTACTATTTCAAAGGTTACCAATCATTTCTTCCTTAACAAATGCAATAACTTGATGATTTATGAAATCTGGAGCTCATTCAGATTATTCTTTTTGATGTGTAAGACAGATATGAGAGTTTGGAGCTACAAAGAAACCCTGATGTGCCATGTGATATACAAAGAGCAAACTCCAAAAATCTCTACAGAAATATGTGTAAAGCTCTGTCTATTCTTTGATGGAATATAAGTATACATGAACAGGGTGAGACTCCTTGAGACCAGGCAAAAAATGAAACTGAAAAAAGCATCTATCTGTAACTGTGAGCTAAATAACTACTGGACAGAAAGATGAAAAATAGGGTAAAAATAGGGAATATCATTAAAAACATAGGCACCATGGAAAATCAACTAAATGGAGATTTTATTGCTTAAAAATTATGTAATGTGAAAAATATATTGAGACTTGACAGTAGATTAGACACTACTGAAGTAAATCTGAGGTGACTTTAAAGAAGGTTGAAAATATCCAATAAAAGAAGACAGGTAAATATTGCAAAACAGTTGAACAGAGCTTCGTTTATCTGTGGGACATTATTAATTATCTAACATCTATGTGATTGGAATGCTACATTAAAAAGAGAAAAAGGAGCAATAGTCAAGAAAGAGTAGGCAAAATTTTTCAAAGAATTTCAAAAACCCCAGGCAACCTAAACACAAAGAAACTCACCTCGAGGTAAATTGTAATCAAACTGTTCAAGAGTAGGGAACAAGATGACAACTCAGTAAAATCCTGCAATAATTATCTCCCCATAGACAAGAAGCTTGAAGAGCTGTCCAAGCTTCACAAGAATTCCACAAGGAAGGTATGTGAGAGATTATAGTCCCAGTTTTAATATAATAAAAGGAATAGATGCATTGAGGGAGTTGGGAAGGAAAGAGTTTCCAGTGTCAGCCCTCTCCCAGTTCCAAGCAGAGGAAAGAGACTTGGAAATATGGGGAGAGAATAATTTAGGTCTTAAGGTGAACCAAACACTAGGCATGCATAGTGAAACCTACTGCTGATAGAGCCCCACAAACCCTACTGTCAGGCCAGCACATGCAGACTAAGGCACTGGAACTACATTGGCAAGGTGACTGGCTGACTCTAACCACAGGCAGCAGAAGATAGAATCCACCTGATGGGTGGAGAGGGGGACAAGGCAAAAAAGATAGCACAGGAATTTGTCTTGGAGCTCAGTGTTAGACCCTCTCTATGGTGAGACTCAACACCAACAGAAAGCAGAGGCCCCATACTCAGACTTGAACTTCAAGATGCATATTCTAACCCTTCCCTGAGGTTAGGCAGAGACCTCCATACCAGTGAGTCAAAATCAGATTTTAGCCTTTATCAGTAGCAGTCTTGGAATGGGCCTGGGCCATCCCCCAAGACTATGCCGATCTCTGTGTCTGTGAGACTCAGGTGTGACACAGGTTAATGTCAGCCTTGGTGACCAAGGGACTGTTTCTACCACCCATCCCTCCACCTCTGCTAGACCAGCTATCCCCATGTCAAAGCTCAGACATGAAACCTTTAGTCCTTTCCATACACCAGACACACCTGTAGCATGATGGGATGAACTCATACTTTGGACTATATTATGGCTAGCTGTGATGTAAACCTAGATACACTCTTGAGACTGTGCAGATCTTTGTGGCTGTGAGACTCAGGCATGACCATGATTAGCATCAGCCTTGGTAGCCAAGCGGTTGCCTTCATCAACATTATCCTATACTTGAACAGAACAGCATTCAATAAGAACATATTCTTATTGAATTTTGTCCAGATCTGGACAAAATCTTATTGATTTTGTCCAGACCTTGGTCAAACAGTGCAACCATGGGCTATTGACAGTGGAGGAGGTGTATAAACCTAACCAAGCCCTAGGGAGAATCTTAGTGGAGCAGACTGTCCTTTGAAGGCACTACCCTGGTTTCTGCTGAACAGCATACCAACTGCAGATCTGGGACACACCTGGTCTTGGGTTATCCTCTAGTTCTCGATGATGACAACACACCAGGGTAAACTCAAGGCAAACCTAGACTTAGGGTATTGTCTAGTGTTGAAATAGCCGAAGTGACTATGGGATCAGAGAATAAGCAGTGTGCTTAGAACTACTGGGAAGACAGGATCACACAAAACCAGATTGGGAAGAATGAAATACATATTCAAATTTGTAATGCTCAGAGGTTTGCATACGAAGCGTGAAGAACTTTCAGGAAATCATGGTCTTGGTCTAATGATTAAAAATAAGGAGCCAGAAACTGATGAGATAATAAAGAACATGGGTAAACTCTCAGGGAATTTAAAGCAGCCATTTAAGGAAACTCAATTAACTTCAAGGAAATGCAGAAAAATCATTCAATACTCTGAAACAGAAGTGTAACACAGAGATGAAAGAAATTTTAAAAGATCAAATAAAAATCCTTAATCTAAAAAATAAAACAAAAATAGAATAGAAACCATGAATAGCATAATAGCTCAAACAAAAGTAAATTATTGAGCTTGAAGATAGGATATTCAAAAATACACACTTGGAGGAAATAAAGAATGAAGAATGACAAGGAATGAAGAATATCTATGGAAACTTTTGGGCAGTATTAAATTATTATTTAATATAACAAATATCTGGGTTATTGAGGTTCGAAAGGATTTGAGAATGCCAAATGGGTAAAAATATCTTCTGAAGAGATAATAAAATACAACTTTCAAAACATAGAGAAAGATATAAAAACTCAGGGACAGAAAGAACAAAGGCACTACATTCTACTCAAAGAAATCTATCCCAATTCATATTATAATCAAGCACTCAAAGGTGAAAGATGAAGAAAGTCTGAAGAAATAAATAATACAAAACAGTGTCCCAATTCACTCACAGACTTCAAACTAATTTTTTGTAATCAAAAGAGGTTCTTATAAACTCGGTAGCCACAAAGCAAAAATCTGTAAGAAACAGGCCAAAAATATTAAGCAAGGAATTCAAAACAAACTACTACAGTAAATCACTCAACCACAAAGAAAGACTGTAAAAGAGTGAGGGAAATAAAACTACAATAAAGTTAAAATTGACTGAAGTAAGAACTTACCTATTGATAATTACTGTAGGTATATATGGATTAAATTCACAAATTATAAAATATAAAGTGACTGAGTGGCTGAAAATAAAAGACCCAACTATACATTGCTTGCACAAAATTCACTTCACTTCTAAGAATATGCATACACTGAAAGTGAAGTTAGGCAGTAAGATTTTTAAATGCAAATGAAATTCCAAAGAAAGTAAAATAGTCATATCAGATAAAATAGACTTCAAAATCAAAAGCAGTAAAAAGAAATAAGGAAGTTCATAAACTGACTATAGGGTCAATTTAATCAAGAAGAAACACTAATTATAAATAAATATATGCAAACAATATTAGAATATCCAAATATAGAAAGCAAATATTAAAAGACCAAAAGTAGAAATAGACTCCAACAAAATCATAATTGAGGACTTTACAATTTTACAGTTAGCAATGGATAGGTCATTCAGACAGAAAATCAACCCAGAAACAGCCAACCTAAATCTCACCTAAATGAATTGGACCTAATAGATATCTACAGAACATTCCCATGAAAACTCCTAAATACATGTGCCTCTCATGAGCACATGGAACACTCTTCAGGATACAGTCTACAAAAGCAAATCTCAGCAAATTCCAACAAACTGAAACCTTATTAATTATCCTTTCCAACCACATTGTGTTAAAACTAGAAATCAATACCAAGAAAAACTTTAGAAGCTATACTAATATATGGAAATTAAACAGCTTAGTCTTGAACAACCAATGAATTAAGGAAGAAATCAAGAAAGAAATTGTAAAGGAACTTGAAACACAGGAACATGGAGACACAACTTTAAAAAGCCCATGGAACATAGCAAAAGCAGTATAAGAGGGAGATTTACAGCAATCATCACCTACAACAAAAGAGCAGAAAAATCTCGAATACAAGATTTCAACTCCACTTCATTCAAGAAACTAAAAACAAGAACAAATCACACTTAGACTTAATAGAAAGAAAGAAAATGACCAAAATAAAAATCAATGAAACAAAGTTTGAAAAAAAGCAGAAGACTAAAGATTGGTGAAATGATTCCAAAAGTAGAGGAAACAAAAGCAGAAAAAGATAAATGATTTTGCAATGCTAAAAAGCTTCTGCACAGCAAAGGAAATAATCATCAGAATTAAGGAACAATAGAATGAGAGGAAATAGTTGAAAACATAATACTATTCAGTTATGAAAAAGAATGAAATCCTCTTATTTGCAGCAACAGGTATCATGATGTTAAGTGAAATAAATCAAGCACAGAAAGACAAGCAATACAAGATCTCACTTATATATTGAATCTGAAAATTTGAACTCATACAAGGTGAACATAGAATTGTGGTCACCAGAGACTGGGAAAGCAGAGATTTAAGGGAAATGGGGGAAAGTTTGATCAATGGGTACAAACTTACAATCAACAGGAGTAAGAAGTTCTAGTATGTGATATATAGCAGGATGACTATGGATAACAATAGACACAGTAGTTTTCAAAAACTAGGAGATACTTTGCATTAGGCAGAGGGAAGTGAAGGGAGAGGAGTGGGTATTGGGGTAAGAAGGACAGAATGAATCAGATGTTAGTACCTTATGTGCATATATGACTACACAATTGGTGTGATTCTTCATCATGTACAACCAGAAGAATGAGGAGTTGTACTCAATGTATGATGTGTCAAAATGCATTCTACTTTCATGTGTAACTAATTAGAACAAAACAAAATAGAAAACCTAGGAGAAAGAATTTTTAAAGTTTTCACCAAAAAGAAATGAAAATGTTTTGGAAGATAGATATATTTACCCTGATTTAAACATTACTCAATAGCCAGGGATGGTGGTGCTTGCTATTATCCCACCTACTCAAGAGGCCTCTGCCCTTGATCTTCTTCTGTATAGTCCTGAAGCCACTGTCAGCAATCTGAGGACAATGCTTAGGATGGGGGACCCCTGCCTTCCCCATGTTGGCAACACTGAAACAATTTCTTACCTGTGTTCGGCCATGTATCTTTCTGCTATTTGGATTTTGGACACCAATGGTTGGACCTAGTCTTTTGAGACTTCCATATCCTATCCTTTGCACCTAGAATTCCAGTAACAATCATCCAGAATAACTTAAATCATGTTCCTGGGCTACAAGCATGTATTTTGGGCTCAAAATAAATCATTTATTTTTTTCTTTTAAAGCAGAGTAGTCATTTATGTCAACACAACTACAGCTGAGAGTTGACCAAAACTATCAAATCTGTTAATTTGTTTTGGAATGAATTTCATATGTATTTTAAGAAATGATTTTGAAATGATCAGTTAACTACTAAAGAATATAATATGAGAGATGTACTTTTCTTCTAGCTGAAGACTTTGGAAAGCTAACTTCAGAAAGGAAGAAATATTTGGGAACTGAACATCAGCTGTGCATACATTACACTAGAATGTGGAATTCAAAATGATTCTTTCATTCCAGAAAAATGAGCTCTTGGCAAAAGAATGCATCTCATAATCCCTAGGAACGAGTTTGGCATGAGACAGAATGCAATCACCATAAAAAAGAAACTCATTGAATATTGAGCAGTGACGAAAATGTTAAAATAAGCCAATGATAATAACACTTGCATTTTCCAGGTCTAGCCACTCTTGTGAAAGTCAGAGGTATCATCTAGTTTTAAATCTTTTCTATTTTATGGGATAGGTAAGAATTTGCTTTGTTGTACTTTTTATTTATATTTATTTAATTTTATGAATGCATTTTATATACTACCTTATAAAATTTTAAAATAAAACAAAAATGAAATGTTATTTAGCAAATATAATTGGTAAACTTGGTAAAAAAAAAATTTACATGTGTTTGAATAAAGACTAGGGAGAAATTCCTTATAAAGGTATTCTCCAAAGTTCAAGTTGCTGGCAGTAACAGGGAATGAATTCAAGTTATACCTCATTCAGTGTTGAGCAGATTCAGGAGTACAGGACTGTCAGACAGGAGAAGCCTATTTGCAGGGAGACAGGATTCCCAGGAATCGATAGAATTTCAAGGTCAAAGGAATTTTCCAAGTCTCATTTCCAACAATAAGAATTCACAATGCCTTTTGTGAATGCAAAATGCCTCAATTTAAGACTAAGTTCTAAATTGGCTTCCCTGACCACTCCCTTCCCAGGAAGAAAGAATTGCTCCATCCAATGTCTTCCCATTTTGCTTTATTACATTTTTCTTTGAATTTAAGACAAATCAAGTACAACATAGCTTATGTGTCCATATATGTGTGTGTGTTTAGTGTGTGTAAATTTCTCACTGGATAAATTTTGTGTGCTTAGTTAAAGACAGGAAGACAGGAAGATGAATAATCAATTAGTCAGTATCAAAAGTGCCCAAGTAAGTAAGTCGATCAACGCTTAAGTACATAGTGTGTGATCTTCCCACTCTTTCCTTTCTTCTTTTCCCTTCATCTTCTGTATTTTCATGCTTGTCTTTTCCTAGGAAGTATTCCCAACCCCCACAAAAGCTTCTCTCACAATTCCACTCCACAAGAATCACCCCTCTTCTCATACAGTGTGAACACATTTAGTATAAATACCGCTGGTGGTTAGAGGTTGAAGAGCTCTTTCCTCCCTACTAATGAGGTACTGATTGTTGATAAGCCTGCTGGCGATATGCTGTCCAGCCACTGGCTAGTCTCAAATCATGGTCAACTGCAGAGGGAAGACCCTGCAACAGATTTGGGGGGCTATCCTGATAGAGTGATCATTATCAGCTGCGGCTCAAAATTTCCTCTTATCCTCAATTAACTGATTACTCGAAAGAAATAATTCAACATAAAGTAGCATCACGCCACTCCAGTCTAAAGCAATCTTTTTCCAGTAGTTCTTCTGTATCCAACAGAAGTAACACAAAGAAAAACAGGATATATCCTACTAATTAGATGCATTATTTTATTTGGTTTTTTATGATTTTGTTTTTCTGGCCTTAAGATATATTCTTTGCTTATTTTCTTGAATGTCATAGAAATTTAACCACAATAATTATTTATTATCATTGATTGATTATTATTTAAGCACAGTCTTTTATTCATGGTTATTTATGTTTTGTTCTAAATGTTTGGTTTCAACATTATGTTTTTCATTCTACATTTGCAGTTATAGACACATGTGACTCTAATATAGGAATGTGAATGAGCTCTTAATAAAAATAATTAAAACATTGTAAAGAACTCAGCTGTTAATAGGAAAAGGAATAATATAAACAGTCTTTTACAGAATGAGTTCCAAAATGGCACAAAAGAGAAAACTACAAGCACTTCACCTCAATAATATTCCAACAATTCATAGTGGGAAAATTAGCCTCTCAGTCCCTACTAGCTTCTCCCAAGTCTTCAACTCCTCTCAGTAACACCTGAATCCCAGCAGAGGCGGCAGCCCTCTGATCATTTCTAGATGCCATAATCATTCAGAAAAGAGCTAATCCCTTAATTCAGGCTTGAGCAGGTACATAGAAAAAGCAATCTATCTGTTTTACAGGCTAAAAAACAATCATCATCTTTATGTGCTTTTCTCATCCTTAGTGCAATTTCATCTATAATATGCTGGAAATTTCAGTGGGAAAAGTATATTTTATGAGGTAGAAAATTTTATTTTTTATTTTCCCAGGATGCTCCTATTACTAACCTCTGATTTTATTAAATCCCATTGTGATATTTTCCTGCAATAGAGCCTATGAAAAGTACAATTCTTCAGAAATTTCATTAAGACCAGCTCATGAACTGCTTCTGGACTTATTCCTGCATGAATGGGGTTGCTCTTCTCTTCCCTGCTAACAGCACACACTCTCCATGATGGCTGAGGGAGAAATCAGATTTGCAATTTGCCAGGGCATAAAGGGAGTATTTCTCTTTTTCAATAACCTAAAATCTTAACTATTATTTAGATGTGTTAGTATTATTCTAGATTACCTCCAGGTAAGATTTTGAAGATTTTTAATTAGGATGTAAGTTATATACAAAATAACTTTTTGATAGAAAAGGGAATGTGTAGTTATTCAAATAAAATTGGAAAGTAAACATATTTATTGAAAAATATTCATATTCAAACATTCATATTGAAATATGGATTGAGTTGGCAAACTATGTTATTATTCCATGAAGAACTTAAAGAAAGGACATATTTCCGAAGTAAAATTTTTCAGGTTAATTTAGGTTTTCTTCTAAATAACAAATATATGAGAATAATTAATGTATTCTGATTCTCCCTTTATAAACTGCTATTGCTCAATTTGCCTACAATCAAATGAGGTAAAGGTTTCTTAAAATCTGAGTCAAGGCTAACTCAATGCTTTGTTCATTCCATTAAAATGACCATTTTCTTTCACATATCCTATTGGTGGTGGTTTGCTCTCTGAGAAAACTTTTGTGTCTACTCCAAAACTCTGCCTTCTTGAGCTACCCTCAAAAACACTCTACCTGCTTGGACTATACCATCAAAACTCCTGCTACAGGTTAAGTATCCCTCATCTGAAAATCCAAAATCTAAAATGTTCCACAGTTTAAACAGCAAACAGCAGCATAGAGGAGGACAGAGTGAAAATGGAAGAACCAACTAATGTTGTAATGTCATAAATCACTGGAACACGAGATATCAGAAGTGAGGCATCTTGTGTGCTAAATCAAAGAATATTCATGTCTCTTCACCTTAAGTCTATAGTTTATATCATGGCACACTGGTTTTCTAATTCTGCTGTATATCAAAATCATGAAAATAATTTGAAAATAAATACAGATGTCCAGGTCCCACCCAAGAATAACTAAATCAGAGTCTCACAGGGACCCCAAAACATACATGCTTGCAATGTCTCTTTAGTTGTATTGTCTTTTTAGTAGCTGTTTTCATGACATAGAAACTTCATATCTTTATATTTACAGCCTCAATCTTACTTCACCAAAGAAATGTACTTGAATCTGAGTCAAACAAATGACTCATTTGTGTATAATTGAGAAGAGCATCACATCACATTAACTTCACTTGAAAATGAGCTTCTATGAAAAGATTTTCAAGTGAAGTTGCTTCTGATTCCACAATACACTGTAACAATGTTTGACATTATGTTTATCCCACATATCATTCATTTTCTATTAGAATCTTCTCAAAACTAAGACAACTTACATTTGACCTTCAAGAATGTAGTATTATCTTAAAGAAAGATGTAATGTCCCCACATTGGTTAAATTGGCAAAGCAATGTGTTTCTTTGATTGTTAATGATTACAATTAGTTTAACTCATTTTCTAGCATGCTTATGAGTACTTTTCAAAAAAATATTGCAGTTTTCACTAGAAAATCTTGAACTCAGGTAAGTTATTTATTTTGTGCCGATGTATTTTTTTTGTGCTAACAAAAGCAATTTTAAAGAGAACTA
The DNA here is from genome assembly GCA_004024805.1 of Geosciurus inauris. Classification (NCBI taxonomy): domain Eukaryota; kingdom Metazoa; phylum Chordata; class Mammalia; order Rodentia; family Sciuridae; genus Geosciurus; species Geosciurus inauris. Next base: position 35,189 of record PVHX01012758.1, read on the forward strand.
TTAATAATTTGCCAGGAACAAACCAAGAATTAATCTGACCTGTCTGTGGCATACTGGGACATGTACTCACTCTTAGCAATCATGACCCAGAGCCAAGGAGATGTTGGATTGGGAGTAAAGGGAAGGTTCTGCTGTTCATTCATCACATGCATGTCAAAGTCTAGCTTCATAATTAACAAGTTTAGGTCTCTGATTTTAGAGTTCACTCTGCTAGCCGGTGGAACTGGATGGAAAAGGGCTAGTGGGAAACTCAGCAACAGGCATGAGGCAAGAGTGGCTGTGATCCAGGGAAGAGATAATGATACTTTGCTCTAGAATGGAGGGATTGAGATAGAGGATAATAGAAGGAATTTGAAGGTAGATTCTAAGGGATTACAAGTTAGATTGGAGGAAGTGAGGAATAAGGACAGGTCAGGAGATGATATCTGGATTCCTGAATTAGGTAACTGAGTAGACATGGGCTATTAACTGACACAGGGGGTCCTGAAGTTCTCAAGGAAAATTTAGAATTTGTGGTTCTTGCTGCCCCTCTGAAACTGGAAGTGTTCTGGAGACAAAATACATCCGTGGTAAACAAGAGCATTTTCAAGGATGATTAGGAACAGCACTTCTGCACAAATTATACATTGGTTCTGGTTTATTCTGCCCTTCTGCCTGAGCCTTAGACTCCATAAAGCTAATTTTTCAAATTCATTCTGTACCTCCCTGATCTGATTGTTTGTGTGCTGTGTTTGTCTGGGCTGTGCCTTCTGCCAGAAATGTCCCTACTTGTCAACCTTTCCCATCTCCTATTCCGTAACCATCCAAAGATTCTTACTCTTCCAACTCTGGTCCCAGTCTAGGCATCATTTAGGAGCAATGCCAGACCATCTCAGGCTGAAGAATCAGAACTTGCCTTGTAAAATGGTCTCCATGTGATTCACAAATGCCTTAATGATTTCAAAACATTGTAAATAACTCTTGTTCATTCTTAAGTGTTCAGCCCAGAGGCTACCTCCTCCAAAAGCCTTCTTGACCCTCCCACACCCCCAGCTTGCTTCTGGAACAAATAATCAGGCATAGTTCCAGTGGTAAGTGTAGACACTACATATGATCATCTCTAGCTCATGAGTCTTTTCCAGTGACTATGCACTCTAACAGATTAAACATAATATTCATCTTCGTATCCATTACTAGAAGCACCATATTGGCTTAATATACATTGTAAAGGCAATCTTGGGAATCTTAATCCTGCAATTGAGCTCTTTGTTGTACTGCTGTTCCAGTCCCTAGCGTGGGAGCAACTGACAGGTGAGATCACCTGGTAATGAGGGCTTTCAGGTATTGTAGAGACCAAATGGAAGTTCAAGGCAAATATGCCTTACTCCAAACTCAATTCTCCAGAAAAGAAAATTCTTGCTCAGTTATATCTACACTTTGATAACTTTTTAAACAATTTTCCTGCTAAGACTTGACTAAGCCTTATTTAAAGTAGTACCAAACAATATAAAGGAGTTATTTAAAAATGTCTAAGTCATTCCTCTTCTTTGCTTACACAGAAAGGACCCTAGCCAAGCATAGCCCCAGTCTATTTTCTCTGTGTCCATTACAATCACTCAGAGCCAGATCCCCATGGTTATTTTGATCTTCATCATGAATTCACTCTGAGATTTTAATTGCCTTTAATTAATTTTATTTTTTATCATTAACAGGGCTTGAGTGTCTATTCTTTGTTTTCTCCCACTCTTTGCTTCCATTGTAGTTTCTCAGTTAAGTGGTTCCAGAGTTTGCTGAAGATGAGAGCCTTCATTAAGCTTCCCATTAATGTCTTCTGAAGCTGTTTTCCATTGTTCTGTGATGCTTTTAGGATGTGTTTCCGTCAGTCACTTGGGAAAGTTTAGAAGGCTTGTTGACTTTCATTTGTTTTTCTTGTCCTTTTTCAAGTATGTTCATTGTATCAAGTGACAACCTGTTCAGATTTTTAAATGTCAACAAATATAGAGTTGGTAAAATCAGAGACTGGGCCTAAACTACAGAAAATCTAAATTTGTTAAACTTTGAGACAGGAGACATTTCCATCTTAAGAAATGCCAATAGCAAATTTAAGATGAAATAAGATAAGAAATATTAGGGGGCATGACTTTGGGTAATCTAAGGAGAGGTTTTTTTTTCAAGGTGAGGAACTTGGCAGATTTGAGAAAGTGTACAAGATAATGATTTAGGAGAGTTGGACAGAGTGAGTCAAGGGCCCTGGATGAGTTTTGATAAGTAAACTATTGTCCTAAAAGACAATTATCTTCCCAGGTGAGCAAAACTATTTGCATTAATACTTTGATTAGCAACCATTTCCTAAAGCAGTGACATAATTTACTGATATTCCTACATAACAATTTTCTGCCACAAATAGTTATCATGTTGATGGGTGGTCTTAGTTCTCAGTCTCTATCCAAGTTAGATACTTCAGTAGCCTGAATCCAAACTATTCTCAATCCATTCCTCTAGGAACTTCAGCTATCATTCCATTTGACAACAATTCATCCAATGTTTAGAGATTGATTTCCAATTTCTTTTCATGACCCGTTAGATGTCTCCTTTTGGAAAACATTTCAAAACAAAATGATTTTGGTGTCCACAACAGTGACATATCAATTTGTCACAGGAATATGGTTGGGTTTTTTTAAATGGTTCATAATACATTTTATGATGATGTTATCATTATGAAACAGATAAAATTGATGTTTATTTATAGGGAGACTTCTAGAATGCATGCACATATGCAAGTGTGTCTGCTTGCAGGTGTGCACATGTGTATATCTGAAGCTCATGTTGAAATGTTGCATTTTGAAACTTCCTCAATTGGAAAGAATATATACAACTTCATAACACAACATTTTTTAATGGACAAGTTAATGTGTTGGAAATAATTTCAGTTTACAAAAAGGGTGCCATTGTCTGTGTTATGAGAAAGGCCATGTGCTTTTTAGATTCCTGCAAAGCTGAGTGTGGTGGCGTGCTCCTGTAATCCCAGCGGCTCAGGAAACTGAGGCAGGAATATCCCAAGTTCAAGGCCAGTCTCAACAATTTAGCAAGGTCCTAAGCAACTTAGTGAGACCCTGTTTCAAAATAAAAAATTAAAAAGGCTAAGCATGTGGTTTAGTAGTTAAGTGCCCCTGGGTTCAAAGATTCCATCAGAGATCCAATGAATCACACATAATTATTTGGCTTCTGTATTCTGCTTCAGAAAAAAAAAAATACTAAATCTATCTTCCTTTCAATTCAAGTAATTTTACTTTTGGGTTTATGCCATTCAAAAAAATGAATAAAAACATCGCACAGTTGATGAGGCCAGAATATGATGTAGTTTGGAAGTCACTGAGTGAAATCTAATTTGAAAATGTAAAATAAGAGCAAGAGCCAAGGAAAAGAAATCGTTTTCATTTCTCTGTATGCCCAGCAAGTTCATGAGTATGACTCTACTGAATATTTAATGCATCAACTTGGCTATTTACCATAGTTGATTTGAGAGCAGATAGAACATCTTAAATTCCAAAGCCCCAACAGAGTTATGTGTTAAGAAACACTAGATGTCATCACAAGCAAGAAGCCCAGAGGGAACAAGGACACTCTTCTTTCTTAGTCACCTTTTCTCAGACTTTAAACACCCAAAGTCTAATTATAGAGCCCTAAGAATTATTTGTAACATAAGCAAATTAATATCCTTATAGATTAAAAATAAAATATTTTGCCTTGGAAAGCTGTGAAGTCTTTTCAAATTATATTTACTTCTATGTAACTAGCACTTTACGTTATCATAGCATTTATATATTTGTGTCAAAACCCCTTATAACACACTAACTGATGAACTGTGTTAAAAATATTTCCCCATAATTTCAAGAACAGGTGTTACCTCTCTTTAGTTAGATCTCTCCTAAGGGACCAATTTATCCCTTAAAAAACATCTAAGACAGTGAATTCATACATTGGAACTGAGTATTTTTCACCACATTCTAAATTCATCATAGCTTTGCTATAGGATAACTTTAGGGGTTCCTGCTACAGAAAAGTTACCAAAAGTCAACCTTTGCAAATGCTAGTCTTGGACAGGTAAAGGTATAAACTCTTTCTGCAGCCTAGCAAATGCAGAAAAATGCCAATATGACCAAGTTTTCAGGAAAGATATAAAAGACAATGCTTTATTGTGAGATTGTCAATCAAATGCTGATCTTAGGCGTTACTCACCAGTACACTTCAGTAACTAATTTTGACTGGTCAATTTGTACAAGTACTACACCAGATGCTTAATATTTTAATGAAATCCAAGAAATGAATTTTATATTTATATATTAAAAGTCCTCTTTTCTAGGAAATGGTGGCAATATTAAATTTCAGTATTTTCTGTTTCTATTTATTTAATCTTGACTTAGTTGAACAACAACATTGACAACCTTATGTAAGTCTTCTCTCTTTAAAGTTAAAAGAAATTTTTATAGATTAATGACATCCAAAAGCCTGGGAACCATATTAAACTACTTTTTGCACCTCTGTAAGACTCCTTAAAAATGTATTTGTTTCTCAGCTTCTAAAATTTTATCCTATAGTTCATTCTCCATGCATGTACACTGTGTCCTAGAAATTAATGGAAACAAAAAGAATTTCTAGTTCACCTTCTTCGCAAATTTTAAATGGCTCGATTCTGAAATAGGAAATATGACATAGAACAAGAAGAAAATAAGTACAGCAACTAAAAATAAATTCTTCCTGAAACTTTCCATTTTATGCATGCTACTTTAAATGTGATACCAAAATATCAAAATACTGAGATATGTTGAAGTGTATGCTAATTTATTCCTTCAGCTATTCATAAGCATAGCTAAAATGAGATATTTAAAGTAAAATATAAATTTAGTACAGGGAATATAAATTTTAAAACCATGCAATCTTAAAGTGAGGTAAGAGCTTAAAGTCAGTTAGCCTAATCCTAAGAAGTTTATTCTTGATACCTATATTTACTTTCCTGCCATCTTAGTTCTTAGTTCATCTTAGTTCTATTTAGTCACACATAACACTAAATGTTCACCATCTCACACAGCTTACCATGCCATTATAGTTCCACTTTCAAAAATTCTACCTAAAATTGAACCTGAGTTTTCAACTATTAATCCCATTTTGATATCCAGTTTATAGTTGTACAGACTATAAAAATTTTTGGAGGGGGAGGAATACCAGGGATTGAACTCAGGATCACTTAACCACTGAGCCACATCCCCAGCCCTATTTTGTATTTTTTTTTTTTTTTTGATTTTTTTTTTTTTAATTTTTATTCTTGTTTTATTTAGGCTTACATGTTGACAGTGTAAATTGACTCATTGTACATAGATAGAGGATAACATATCAATTCTCTAGTTGTAAGTTGTATAGAATCACATCATATATGCAGTCATACATAAAGTTAGGGTTATTATGACCATCATATTCAGGTTCTCACTGAGTTGCTTAGTGCCTCACTTTTGCTGAGAGTGGCTTTGAACTCATGATCCTCCTGCCTCCGCCTCCTGAACCACTGGGATTCTAGTTGTGCACCCCAGCACCTGGCACTCTCAATTTTTTTTCCTCAAACAAAATAGCATTTTAAATATTTCAGGTGTCTTAAAAAGATTAAAGTCTTTTGGGAAATGTTATACCAAGAATTCCAGATTCCTAACCTGAGATCTGTTTGTTTCCCCAAACCTCAACTGTACAATGTGCTCTCTTGGAGTTGTTTTAAATATCCATTTTCCTTGCAAAACTCACACTCATAGATTTTTCTTCATGGGCCATTTTCTGGTATTTCTATGAGTGGCACTGGGACATATATTTTGTTTCTTAAATCACATTCTTGTCCTCTTGTTCCTTTCAACATATGACCAACCCATCTGCCTCTGACACAGAAGAATTCTTCTAAGTTTCAAAGGGCAGAGGAGTGTCATACTCAGGATGCATTGAACCCTTTCATTTTCCCCTTCAAAGTTACAGATCTCTGTTTCCTTCTACCATCCCTAATGGTAGAGCGCCAACTGGATACCATGAGCACTAATTGTTTGAATACCATGATACCTGTAGCTTATTTGCAGACCTTACCTTTGTTTCTTTAGCCACCTCTTGAATAGGCTTTGTGGCATTGTTAAAGACAGTGATCTGTTATCTGATGTCTGTGTGTCATAGTGGCATTGTCATTGGCTTGTTTTTTCTTTGCCTCATTCTCAAAAATGCTCTTCTTTTTTTTTTTTTTTTTTTTTGGTATCAGGGATTGAACTCAAGGGCACACGACCACTGAGCCACATCCCCAGCCCTATTTTGTATTGTATTTAGAGGCACAGTCTCACTGAGTTGTTTAGCTCCTCACTTTTGCTGAGGCTGGCTTTGAACTTGGGATCCTCCTGCCTCAGCCTCCCAAGTGGATGGGATTACAGGAGTGTGTCACTGCACCTGGCTCACTTTTCATTTTTTAACTCATGATTTTGGGGTTATATATGATAGTTAAATATATGTGTGAATTTGAGTAGGACATACTTCCTATTGTTCATCAAACACTGGTCTAGTCACCTTTCAAATGTGAATAACATTTAAGTAAATAGAAACTAAAATATATTGCCCTCCATGATGTGAATGGGCCTCACTCAATCAGTTGAAGATCTTAAAAGAAAATTCTGAGGTTTCCTGAGGAGGGAATAATTGTTCTCAAGATGGTGGCACAGAAACTATCTGAGATTCCATCTTCTGCCCTGAGAAAGTCAGACTCAAAACTATATTGACTCTTGCATGAATTTCCAGCCTGCCATTCTACCCTGTGGATTTTGGATTTATGAGAAAACTATAATTGTGTGAGCCTATTCCCATTGTGTGCACATGTGTTTCTCTGGAAAACATTAAATATTAAAGTTTATATGTATTTCAATGTAATGTGTAAAACAAAAAGATAGATGACAGATACAGTTTGCTATAAAGATAGGAAATAGAGGTTTAAGAATACTACTGGGCTAATTAGTGCATATGAACAAAACAGAATTAAAAACACAATCAGCATACACCCAAAAAATTACATAAGCCCTCTATCTAAGCTTTGCAGTTTCCTAGTAACTCTTTCACTCTTCTTAGTCTTACTGGAAATATTTTGAACTGTTAATTCAATACCCCTAAGAAATATTAAAATTATTAAAAGAAAAAAATATCTGCTATTGCTAAGAAAATGTGCATTTTATGTGTCAATTTTCATAAAATCCTAAGAAGACAAAGTGGACAGGCTGTTTAGTTCTATTTCTCTCTTAGCACTAACCATTCTCCCATGTTGTATTGTTTCTTTTCTTAGAAACCAGAGCTTCTGTGGATGAGCTTCTTTTTATTTTGTCAGTTGATAGACAGAGATGGGAAGGAGGAGTGGAAACACCAGACTTCATGAAGATCTCACTTTTTCACATCATGCACGCATCCAACATGAAATGCTGGTAATAATCATCAGAAGCTTTAGCCAAGAGAGTAGAACCATGGTGAAAGGTAAAAGAAAATCACGTCCCTTTGTGAATTTCTTTCTTAAACATCCTTTTGATCCACCAATGACTCAATTCATTTTATTGCTACATATCCACCAAATATATCCACATCTCTTCATTTCCACTCTCTTTGATTCACTAACAAGCAGTTATCTTGCTTCTTTCTTGTAATTGCTCCTGCAATCATTTTGAACTATCTTTTATTGAAAACCCCCACTGACATCTATCTCTCTGCCATGAGTAGAAAGATTAAATTCATAAATGTGATCTACAAACCTGAATAATCTGGCTATCAACTGACTTCTCAGCTTCATCTGGAACTATTCTTTCCCCATATCTCTCTGCTTTAAGCCTCATGGGTTCTTTAAGTATATCCCTGAAACTTTAAACTCAAAACATTTCAAAGGCTGTCAGCAAAAACAGTGGACTTAAGTACCTCCTAAAAATGGCATTCTTCATAAAAGCAATGATATAACTTTCAAGAAGTAGTCAGAATTAATGTTTACAAAACTCTGGAAGTTAATACAATACTTAAGAATATAAAGAGTGTTGATTGAAGAAAAATGGCTCAAGTTTGGCAAGAGCTGCAAGCTTTATAGTGATTTAATTCACCTTGGTCTCAATCCTCACTGTCTGGTTCTATGGTTGTCTTGAAAATCAACACCCTACAACCATGAAGAAAACCAAAAGCCTGGAAGTCCCTGGAGATGACAAATGAAGCCTGGAGTTCTATCGAAGTCTCATTTTTGAGAATTGCTATGATTTTACCTGTCAGGCCATTTCTTGGAAGGCCTCCTTGAAAGACTTTCTCAGTCTGACCTAAGAAATCCTCAGCATAAAACCCTTTTTCCCATTTGTTGAAAACAATTATAGGCAACAGTTTAACTTCACAGATGCCTGAAGCAATGACAAATGTTGGGAGGAGGGGAATAAGCTAGCCAAAGGGCATAAAAGGAAATAAGATGTGTTATTTTCAGGAATAAGATGTCTCTGAAGATTTCAAAATACCTGAAACATTTCTGGGTTTGTAGAGAGCCACAAACATGTGTATGTCTCTGTGGTGAGGCAGCAGGGGTGGGGAGTGCTAAGCACATTTCCAAGGCCATGAACATCTTCAGGGAAAACCTAATGAGGTCCTAAGTTTTTACCTTGACTTAACTTGAAGCTCTCTTCAGGGAGGATGTGAAGGCTGAGGCAGAGGTGTCACATGTGGTCAGAATAGTGAAGGTGTGCCACAGTTGGCACACAGAGCTCTTGACAAAGACTGGAAGACATTGATTCAGAACCTATAAGAAACTTCTGTCCAATGATCATCTCACCACTAGTCTAACTAAGCAAACACCTCAATGGCCATATACAATTAAGAATATAGATTATATAGATTTATTTTTAGAAATTCACCAAATAAACAAAAACACTACAACAAAAATCCTACAGGTAGATCCAACTTCCACATTTGCCACATTACTTATTTAAAACGCATGATTTTCAACTATGAAATAAAATAAATATGAAATGTGCAAAGAAGCAAGGAAGTATGACTCACACACAGGGAAAAAATATTAATCAATAGAAAGTGGCTTTAGGAAGTCCAGCATTGGACAGACTAAAAATCTTTACATCAGCTACTTTAAATATTTTCAAATAACTAAAGAAAATTATCTCAGAATATTTAAAGAAATAGGGGAAATATAATGTCTCAGCAAATAAAGACTGTAAGAGAAATTTTTAAATAAATAAATAATCAAGTACATGTTGTTGTTGTTGTTGTTGTTAAAAACCAGAACAGCTAAAATGAAAAGTTCTATAAAGATGTTCAAGATACAACTGCATAAAGAAATAATTATGAGTCTGAGTTGGGCACATAATGTAGAAAATTTAGGGATTAGTGCCTTTATGAGAAGAGACTGTTTACCCAAACTTCTTTTCAGAAATCTGAATAACTCAAAGACTTCAATTATTAATAATATATCAATATCAGTATTTTTAGTTGTGAAAAATGTACCATATTAATGTGAAATTTTGACAATAGAAGAATATGAGCATAATAAACAGAAGAAAGCAGACATGGAATCTATGGGAACTCTCTGCAGTATCTTCATGACTTCTTTTATAAATCTAAAACTAAAGTAAAAAGTTTGAAAAATGTAAGGTACTCCAGCACTGAAGGAAAAAACAGCATAAGGCAAAAAAATATGCAAATTCGGACAGAAGCTCAAACCATAAATCCATGAGTACTACATCAGCTTTCAGACTTGTGTTATTGAAAAGGGCTCTTTGCTTGACCAAACTTTAATCAGGTTCCTGAACCTTTTCCTAGGCTCTCTGAGCACTTGCTTGTAAAAATCTAGCTTTGGCAAGGAATACTGGAAGTCAGATTAGCAAGAACCTCTCAAATGGGATCACTTGGAGATGATTACCCTGACTAGGTTTCTCACCCTTCATGGTTCTACAGGTGATCCGTGATCACTCTAGCTTATCTAGCCATTTTGGAACAGTTTAACCAGAATATCCTTCACCTCTGAGGTTACCTAGCAATTTTCCATCCACAGCCCTTACCACACTGCTTAGCTACAAATTCCCACTTGCCTGTGGTCTATCTGGAAGTAAACCCAATCTCTCTCCCTCATTGCAAAATCCCATTGCTGCAATTGCCTTGCAATTGTCCTGAATAAAGTTTTCTTTACTGTACCTTAAGATTGTCATTGAATAATTTTTCTTTAACATTACCCAGGTATTAGCTGGTGTCTCTGTCACCTGAAAGTTGTTAAAATTGGCTCTATTAACTGAACCCAATTTTTGTGAGAAATCTAAGGCTGTCCCAAAGTTTCTCAAAATTCCCAGGGAGCTTAAGTACATACAGATATTTCTAGCTGCAAGAATCCTCTTCTGATTAATTATTGATTTTATTTTGTCTTTATTCTTGTGGCATTTTCTTCGATTCTCTCTGCTAAAGAATCACATATCCTTTCATTCACACATACCACTAAATCCTGAAAGTTACAGACTCCCAAAGCTCAATAGCTGCTGGAGTTGAAGCTTGGATACCATTAGATTGGTTCAGATTTATATATTTAAGGTATTTCAATAGAAGAATCTATGGAGTGAACACCTTGGCCATTAAAATGTTAATTATGCACAAATGCCTACATATATGTAAGCAAACAAGAAGGTATACAGAATGATCTCTCCATGTTCTCTGCTTACAGAATATCATAGAAGTTTCATGTCACTCAGTATAATTTCAATTTCAATTTTACTTTTAAATACTTTTATATTAATATAAAGACCAGATGTAGCATGAAGGAGATCATTTTCTGTAATGTCCCACCAACACCAACACCTGTCTATGAATCAGTATTTTTGCATGAAATGAGTCACCTTAGGGTATTTAATTGAAAATAATCTATAGAGGTTTGAGAACCAAAACTAGAGGGAGCAACCCCTGGCGAAACAGGGGAGACATTTACTCCCTAAGCCTGAGTGGCAGAGAGGGAAGTCAGAATATCAGATCCAGATGCTGGAGCAGGTATTAGGGTTCTCCAGAACTCTGTGCCAAGAAGGGAGGAGGAAGAAATACTCCACCCTCTCTCCTTCTATCTTCCAGTTTTCTTCATGTACTTCCCACTAGACAAGTACAACTGGGAGCCAGAAAGAAAGAATCTATGTGAGCCACTCTCCAAAGACACAGAACTGGAAGGCAGGAGCAGAGAACTGGAAAGAATCAGCTTGTGACCTTCAGTGTTAACTATACCAAAAGCATTCGGATACATCAAGCTTTATTAAAACTCATCCAGGCCCGCTTCTTTCAAAGGATGTATATCTCTTTTCTCAATACTCATCTAACTTATTTCCTTACTCTATTATTCCGAGAAGTTTAGCTGTACATTCTCTGCTTGCCTCCAGGCTTCTATTTCTTTCTGCACCATTAAAGACTGAGGATTGTGTTCTGCTGAACAACCAGTAGTCTCTCCAGGTCCTCTCTTCCACAGCAGAAACATAGCTGTAAGTTAGGAATTTCGAACTTTCCTTTCTTGCTATAGTTCAAGTTCCAGGAGAAGTAAAAAGTGCAATAAAATAGGAAATAAATAAGCAACTCACCACTTTACAGAAAGCATAAGTGGCAGCTATCAATTTTGGTTTTAAATATTTGTCCCTAATTATATAGATTGAAAATGAAGGAAATGAAGCAAGAATGTAATAGAGAAAAATAGATAACTCTGCAGATGCACTCAAACATTAACACTCAATGAGCTATTATTTGTTATTTTAATTTAAGGAAACAAATAGATTAATGAAAAGTGAACATCCATTCTGTAGAATTGCTATTGACATGAATGAGTTGCATCCTGGACTTCCCATCAAGAAGCTCTTAATTTTTGTTCCCTATTGTAGCCTGGAAATTTATGAAGAATGGTATGATCAAATGCTACAATGTATTTATAGCTTATTTATTATGAGAGTAAGAGTTTAGGTAATAGTAACCACTAGAATAAAGAGAAGTTGACTTCCCACTTACCTAGTAGTTATGAGCCATGGATGAATTCTTTACATGGAGAATTAGGAACCTACTTTATTTCCATTCTTTAGCTCTGACATTCTTTAGGGCTTCTCTGTCATTTGGATCAAGAATAATAGGAAAAATAGATTTTTCCAGGTCAGAAGAATGCTCTTTCTAGAAATGTTGGCATAGAAATAGCACATATGGCTTCCATGCATATTTCATTGGCTAGAACTTGGTCACATGGCTACATCTAACTTCCAAGGAAACCAAGAAATGTACACTGCCAATGTACCATGAAGAAAAACTAGATTATTTTTGGTGAGTAGCTCTACCCTGTTGGGGTCATGAGAATAAATATTTAAAGATTCAACAATGTCTAAACAGCCATGTGAACTTTAGATATTTAAAGTTAATATTGTTGCAAAGTTAACTATTACAAATTGAATCTTTTTTATTTATGTGAATTTAAATTTTTCATGGTTCAATACCTACCAATATAATAACAAATAGAATAAATATAAAAGAATAATAATACCTTTATCTCCACCTGTAGAAATAATTTCTTAGAATTTCTGAAAATCTTAATAAAATTTTCCTTTGTTATTTTAATCTTAAAAAAAGTATATATTAATTAAGAAATAACTTCAAAAGTTTAATTTCAAATAATTCAGTTAATTTCTCTGCTCAGGAAAACAACCAAGTTCATGACTGTTAACTTATTAATTATTTTTATGCATGCCTTGCTTCTTGTTTAAGTATCATCTGTAGGTCAACACAAAATTCAATTAAGTTCTTTTTTTTTCACTCATTTAATCAATTTCTACACAGATTTCTATGTTAGGCCTCATGCTATTTTGATGATGACAGAGTTATTAACAAGACAAACAAAGAGTTATAAAGTAATATTATTAATGAACTTACACCACAGGCTTGTTCAATTCACAAAATGAACAGACAGGATTGGTCTCATTACCCCATTTTGCAGTAAGAACATTTAGAGCCAAAGAAAGATTGAATAACTTGTCCAAGGTCTTATGGTTGGAAATAATAAAGTAGGACCTCAACAACAAGTGCCATGATTACTAATGTAACTACAACTGAATTCCATTCGAAATGAGCTGTTTCTGAAAATTCAGTGGTCATTAAGACTATTTTTCGCTGCTTAGTTTACTTTGTCTAAACTTTTTTTCTAGTGTGCATGCAAAAATTGTGTTTCTTTGTATATGCAGTCTCACTTCCAGTTTCCAACAATACTGTGGTTTTCCAGGGAAGCACTGTTTTTTGCATTAAGCAGAGCAAGTGCTTGCTGGTTCTTTAACAATGTGTGAATAGTGCCATCTTGTGTCTGTGTTCTCTCCAGCAGTTGGAAATAGAGCTTTAAAAGACTGGGTTAATATAGACTAGCAACAGGAAGCCAGGAATCTGGAGAGGCTACAATCTTGGCAAAACATACTCCATCTTTGAATACTTGCTAAGAGACGAGATGTTTGAAAGGCCTCCCTGGGCAGAGACATGTTAAAAACAGTGCTGTGTGATTAATTATCTGAAACTTCTAAGTGGCCCTTGGAACAATGGAATGAATCAGAAGGAGGCTGGAGGGAGGAGACAGTAACAGGAACAGGTGGCAAATGGTTGTAAGGATTTGAGGTCAGCGTAGTCCAAGGAATTGGAGTTGTTTGCTCTACCATTTATTTACACATCCCCTTCCATCATCACCTTCTGAGAAACATGCTGAATCTTGACAAGCACCTTTTGTCAAACAAGAAAAAGGAAAAAGATAGCAATAAAATAAAATATTAAGCCTTGAAGTTTCAATGTCAGAAAAAATTCCCTGCACATGCAATATACTTATCAAAACTGGGACATGTGTGACAACTTAGGGAAATGTGAAAATCTCTTGGGATTGAACTTTCAGCCAAAACTTTTTTTCGTTTTGCAAATCTATGCAAAATTGTGAAATGTATTTTAATCTCGCCGTGTTTTCCACCCATCTTACAAAAGAAAAATAAACTAAAAATGCAGTTAACTTCTTACCAAAATTTATATGAGCTCATTCAAATATGTCTATCTCACAATGTTCATCTTTCACGAGTCTAGATTAGGTTTCAGCAGAGTAACAGTCACTTTCAAAAATATCTCTGGTGTTAGTCATATTAACTGCCCAGAATACAATTGTTCTTCCAAGGAATTTGATAAAACAGCAGAGACCTCAAAGGGACAAAACAGATGGTTGGATTTCCTTGGTTGAGGTTCTCCAAAAGGCAGCAAAACATCAGCATGAAGAGACCTTCCATCCGTGTCTTTAAAGGTGTGTCTTTTCAGAAAGACAGGTACTGACTGCATGATCTCACTCGTGTGAAATATTAAAACATGCATCCAACAGACGTTGAGAGTAACGTGGTGGTCACCGGAGACTGGGAAGAACAGGACAAGGGACAGGCAGGAGAGGTTAATAATGATGACTAAGTTACAAGGAAAAGGAATTTCTAGTACTTTATTGTACATAGAGTAACAGATAAGTAATCTACTATGTATTTTTAAAAATTAAAAAGCTAAAAGAAGGGTTTTAGTGTTTTCATAAAGAAATGATCAATGCTTGAGAAGATAGATAATATTTATCCTGATTTGAGTATTACACAAAGTATACATATATCAAAACATCACATGGTAACCCAGAAATATGTATAATTTTATGCATCAGTTAAGGGACAATTTTTTACCTATGGCTTTGTGAGGATCTTTTTTCCTATAATCATTTTGTATTTGGAGACAAAGCAAAGGTAGAACTATGCGTGAATGAAATACAATGTGTATCTGGAAATTTCCCATGGATCACCTAGGAAAATTGTCATTTCATATTTGCTGAATTATCTACAATTTACCTCTTTGTGTCCCTAAATGTTACAAAGAAAATTTCTAAATTTACTAAAATATTGTAAAGAAAATTTACTAAAATGCTATAAAGAAAATTTCCTTACTGAAGAATGTCAGGCTAATTGTCATCCTATCAGGAGTTGCTCTCCAAATCACCAAATGTATTTCAATCCATTTCATTCATGGATTTGACATGATGCTGCAGGGTGACCATTGCTGGACACAGGCAGTATAGAATCAAAGTTTTCTGAAATTAACCAGAAAAAAAACTTAGTAAGGTGACTCCAAGAAGGCTGGGTATTTAAGGCTTGCCAGGTTACCAGGCTTGAAGAAAATATCCACCTAATTTTAAGTGTTCAACATGAGGGTGCTTGGCCCATTGCTGGCTAATAGCCCACTATTCTACATTAATTAGAGATAGACTGTTTTGAATTTATAATATAATATTAAGTACAATTTTAAAAACCCAAAATTTCACATTAATTTTTCACTCAACAGAAGAAACTTTCCTCCCTGGATTGGCATATCTTGTTCTAGAAATCCATTAATTTTCAGCATTCCATTATATCTGCCAGCAGGGCAGTCATCATTTGACACCATAGGCATGATGTACTCACATAAGAAGTTATTGCCCTGATCTGAGAATGGCATATAAATATGCACTCCCCATTGTACAGAACTATACTTCTCTCTACATTTTTATTTCCTAAGTATGCATAATGGAAATCATAATGGGGGTCTTGATTGTACTGTGGCTCTCTTTGCTGGTAGATGAACACTAGTCTCCTAGGAAGAAATAAAACAAAGAAATCAAAATGAGACCCTGGGCTACAGTTGCTATGGATGCTTCAAATCCCCATGCACAGATTCTCAGAAGAATAAGCTTCTGCCACTATGTATTTGAATGTTTCTCCTAACCAGTGATGCTGAGAGATGGAAAGGACCAAGGGTATATACAATGTGATTGTAACCCAAGGAGAGAGGTCAAACTATTTCCCAATGTCTTGTGATGAGAATGTGGCATAGTTGAGATTCAAGACCAGATGGGTTAGCCCCGACTTCCAAATTCTTTCATGTGAATAAAAATGATTTGCAGAGAAAGTATTAATTCTACTTTTCAATAACCTTTTTAAAGTCATTCTTCTGTTTCAATAAATATAACTAATCTAAGAGTGCTTGCAGTCCTTTACAGAAATCAATAGTTCATATATTCCATTAATCCTTGAATTGACCAGGGTTTTAAAAGTAATGAACTCAGGGATACCATAACAAAATACCACAGAATGGGTGACTTAAAGTACAGAAATTAATTTTCTTACTGTTTTGGATTCTCCAAGTCCATGATCAAAGTGCCAACAGAGTTGGTTTCTCCTGCTGCCTTTCTCCTTAACTGGTAGGCAACTGTGCAGGGGCTTTCTATACAGATGCTCCTCTGTGCCCAAACCCCTGGTATCTCTTTACTTGTCCAAATTTATTCTTCTTGAAATGACACCAGTCATGGATTATGGCCTATTCTAATGGTCTCATCTAACCTCAATTACCTCCTAAAAGTTCCTCTGCAAATTCAACATATTCTGAGATACTGGGGGTTAAAACTTCAACCTACAAATTTTAAGGGAACAGTCCATAACAGTCTGCTAGTTGAACTACAGCACAGAGTGTTGAATTTCTATTGGTGGAAAGAAAAAAGTTGCCATTGTAGTCCTTGGAACAGTTCAAAGGAAGACAGAAACTTGATCTGTATTTTAAACAGCTTATCAAGTTTGAAGTAAGCAAACAAAAGATGAGTTATTTCCTCCTGTCAGAGAATATTTTGAGTATATGAGTGACATAAATAGGATATGAGAAACACTGGTACTACGGCAATGAACAAAAATGTATGAAAGCCAGGAGAGCTGGAATTATGGATGTCAGGAAGAGGTATTTGCAATCACAGACCCATCAAGTGATAAACTTAGCATCTTGATGTTTGAGTCAAGGAGAAATGACTCTTTGAGTTAGCAAAATACTTCAGTGAAGTTTGGGACATTACAGAGATTCAGCCCAAATGATAATAGTATTTCTAAGAACTACAAGTCGTCATTTAAAAAATAAATAAATAAAGGTAGAAATTAAGTCCAAAATGCTGAATAATAACAGTAAAAAAAAAAAAAAAACACACAAAAGCCTGTAGAGAATTCATCACAACTAACTTTTAGAATATTTAAGAATCTGATGTCCAGAACAGAATTATGGCCCTTTCAGGAATGTGACATTTCTTCATAATAAAATTTCAAAAATTTATAAAGTTAGGAAAAAAATTTATAAAGTTAGGACAAGTTAGGAAAGACTAATGGAAGTTCCACAACTGTATTACATTTAAACATCTGTATAAAACTTATGTAGACTCTGTAGAAGAACTGTTGTTATATTTGGAATACTATTAAGAATTTTTTAAAGGACAACATCAGTGAAAAAATATTTGGCTTAAAGTATAAGACCAAAAGCTGGTATAATTTATTTTTAACAAACTGATAATTTACCTATTAAAATGCTTTTAGAAAAGATCTGGTATTAAAGTACAAGTGTATTATGAATAGGAAGGTATTTTCCTACTTCAGTAAGAGAGCCAATATGAAGCATGCATAATATATGTCCTTACATTCAAGAGAAAATGTGGCAAATTGGGACAAATCCCATTTGGGAGGCAGGAATACATACAGTTGCAAGGAGCAACTGGAATAATAAAAATAATTCACAAATACTGACACTTAAGATGAATGCTGCGTTGCCAGATTCAAAAGGGGATTCGTGAAAATGAAAACTAAAATTGCCAATCTCAGGGACTTGGATAGTGTTTTACTAAAATGATAAAATGCATTAAAGTGTTATGCTATAGAATATAGAATCCAGGGAACACTTGGTTTGTTAAGTCAGTGGTTTGACAATACACAGCTGAAGTCTTAGAATATAATCCCCTTGGTAGTGGCAGACAGGAAATTCTGATAAATTTTTTAAATTTGGAATAAAAAAATGACCCTTCCAAAAAGAAAAAAAGAAAATCAGACAAAGCCAATGGATTGGGAGAGATGGATTTATTTGACCCATTAGAGTTCTAGGGGGTCGCGCTGATGAATGAGACTCCAAGAGGTGGGACAGTGAGGAGACGGACACAATTTTGTGATTTCTGAGATTCTAAAAACATGTCGCTGTTGATCGAGGATAGGAAAAAGAAACACAAAATACAAAGCAAGTCAGACTGGAAGATTGAGGGAGAAAAAGGATATGAGTAGGGATTTTCACCTGTGAGTCCAAAGTTCTGTTCAAATTGAGAGGAGGAGATCTAGGAAAGAGTGAGAAAATGTACATCTTGGTAACAAGGTTTCCATTCACACATTTAATGTCTTGTGCTCTGCATTTCCTGCACATTTTTCTCTTTTGAACTTGTTGGCCTTGCTCACTGATAATGTCTCATCTATGTACCTTGCTTTTAAACTCTAGGAAAGAAACCAAGTACAAAAATACATATACACTTTCAGGTGGGGAGCTGCTTATCAAACTAATAATAAGTTCAGTTTTCATTTTCCCACTGAAGGAGCACTTTTAAAAATAGAGTAAATGTGAGTGTATAGTCACAGCTATGGATTTATCCTGCAATGTTTAAACTAAAAAGAGGAAAATATGAAAAAGGAATGGAAAAGACTTTTGACTTTTTAAATGAAAGTCAAAGTTAGAATTTTTTCCCCACTTAAGAGAATGTTTTTATGTTACAGGTGAATGGGTAGCCTGAGTAACCTCATCATTTTAGAAGAAAACTAAATGGGTGTGGGTGGCTTTAGTCTGAGATAGTGACCCTAGAGGAGATAATTAAAAAGAGAGATTTGATTACATAAAATGCCAAAACATGTTCACTCGCCTAGCATGAAAATGTGTTCTGCTTCCTACTGGGACCACCTGAAATTAAACAGTGGCTCTCTGAGAACACAGAGGATTTTATTGCTTAGGCAGAAACTCTTTTAAAGCCATTCTGGGATTTATCTGTTACTGTTAGGAAGGGGCCTTCATCAGAGAAGGTCTGTGAAGCCCAGCAAAAAATGTTCAGTGAAATCTGAGGAAATGATCAACTCATTCAAAATATCTGTGAAAAGGAAATTTCCAGAATCTTGGAAAAGGAAAGATATTCCATTTAAACAGCTTTTTAAGTATGGGTGACATCTTCTCTTGGAGCCACAGAGATATTTGGTGTCCCTGAGAAGTTGCTTTTCCCTCCTGGTGAGAGTTCTTTGGAATTAAGGAGTCAGCTCAAAATCCCTATGGGATGTTTCTCACTCTCTGAAAAAAGACATTAGTTAGAGTTGCAGAAACTGAGTTTATACAATTTATGTGGAGGCAACTATGTTAAAAAATATACATGTGATGTTCTGGGAAGAATGACTTGACAAAGTATTAGGAGGTTTAGCTCTACATTTGCAAAAGTACTTTGAAAGAGAAAAACTAGGACTAGTCATCTTGCCCTATTAGATATTATTCAATAGTACATACACCTGATTAACTCACTGTCAAACTACTTGGAGAACTGGACTTCCCTGCTTCAAAAAGGAAAATCACAGAGTCTGACAGATGGAACAAACAAGTTGTGTGAGACAAGTAGAAATGATTGCATTGTTTCTAGTAAAGAGAATACTGGTAATTTCTGTTACATTTTTTTTCTTCCATCTTTATTTCAGTCAGTAACAACCCCATCAACTTCAAAGCTCAGAATATTTGCTCTAAATTTCAGTGTCATGTTGACCTTCAGCTCCTCCTACTGGGATGCACAGTTTTTGTTCAAAAATTGACTTTCTTATGAAAACCATGAAAGAAAAGTGAGTAAAAATTGTTTTTCTCACCTGAGCAAAATCAGCATAACATTTGAGGCCTTTGTTTTATTTGGGAAACTCATCACTCCAACTGATGGATCATGTCTACGAGGCTGAAAATCAAGGCAAAGCACTTCTAATTTACAAAAAGAATAGAGTCCCTTTCTTTGAGAAATAATAATTTTCAGTATGGACTCAATTTGAACTAGTATTGATTTATAATTTATAAAATTTTATTCTTATTTTATCCTTGATTTGAAAAGTCCTATAAATAACTAAAGGGTATAATGTCTACATCTTACTAATTAAAGTGCTTTGGGAAGCTGAAATCAGGATAGAAGAAATTACTGTACATATAGCAAGTGTTGACATCTGCAGTGTTTAAAAGATTATTACTCCAGATTTCATACCAGAAAATTATTTGCGACATTTATATATTCTGAAGTAATTTGTAACAGACTGGACTTTAGGTAGGTATTAGTTATGAAAAATGTAAAAAGTCTCTAAAGTTCAAAGCTCTAGGACTGTCAAACAAAAAAACCATAAACCAAATAGTTGCAATAAATATCTCTGACTCTAGAATGTTGATTTATTTGGATAAGAAACTTTACTTTGACATGTTCTCAAGTTAAAATTTTGTTAAAGTATTTAGTTGACTTCTATGCTAAATCATTTTCTAGGTGTACATCTCCACTTTTTAAAAATTAACTTTTCTTAACTCTTGTTACCAACAAACTACCATCCTATTTCTATAAGGAACCAGGGTTTTTTATATACTGTTTCCTCTACCTGACCTTTCAATCATTCCTTAAATCATATAAAACTTATTTCTACTCCCCCTCCCCGACCAAAACCACTTTATACAAAATCCCAATGTCTTCCACATCATTCATTCCAAGCAGCCCTTCAGCCTTGGTCTTTCTTGACCTTTTGCAGCATTTGACATTGTTGATCCTTCCTTTAAAAATAAAAATAAAAATAAAAACTCCATCTGCAAGAACATACTCTCTGATTTGGCTGCTACCATTCAGTATTCAATATCAACTATGAGTATGTGTGCATGATTTTGCTTCTACCACATCTCCAGGCTCACTGTGTTTACATCACCTACTTAGTTCACCATAGTCCAGTCAGAAGTGCTTCCTTCTGTTTCTGGAATTCATCTAACTCTTTCTCAACCTTAGGTTATTTGTAAATGCCTATAATTTGCCTGGAATACTCTTCACATTGTTCACATGGCTAGTTCTTTACCATCTTTAAAATTACCTTAAATGACAGGAAAGGTAGATCTTTCTTGAATTCCAATTCAAAATTAGGTTTTTTCCCTTTATTGCATCTGCTCCTAGGTTTTCATGGTAGCAGAGGGAAATGAGTTTCATTCACTCGCATTACCAGCACCTACCCTATTATAAGTAGGCACACTGAATTGTGTGCATAAATTAACTGTAAATGGTTTCTGCTTTCAACAAACTTGAAGTCTAATAATGTATATAAATGAAAAATATTCAATAAAAATTTACTACACTAAATGTTCTAATAGGAAATATATAGATGCTTTCTGAAAAAGTACACTTGCGTAAAATACAAAGTGGCACTTGAAGAATGAATATGAATCAACAGAACAAAAGGGTCGGGTAGGAAAAATGTTTCAGACAAATGCAAATAGATTTAAAAGAACCAGTGGGGAAATCATCTCAACATGGTCAGGCCTGATGAGTATTTCTGCCCTGAATGTGACAGGGGTTATCAGTGAAGACCCCATCTAAACATTCTCTGTTGTGTTGGACCATCAGTAGGTTTTGCTCTCATGGAAGAAAAACTCAGAGGAACAACAACAATACATGTTTATACCTACCACTTTATATAGTGACTAATAGAAAAATGAACATTTTATATAGTGATTGAACATCATTTACTTGTACAGTCATCAAATTATGAATGTACTCTGCTTCAAAACTCATTTTTAAGTTGGATATACAAACATATACTTCCAATAATCATATTTTAACTTTACTTAATTACACTTAAGTCATTATGAATTAATATTTTAAAAATCAAAGCTCCTAAGGAGGACTAATAAAGGTTGAAAAAAGGGTAAAAGCATGACAAAGCAGAAAATAATAAAAAATGGCAACAAAAGGTCCCTCCCTATCAATAATTGCTTTAATTATAATTCATTAAAATCCCCTATCAAGAGATATAGAATAGCCCAGTGGATAAAAATAAGATCAGCTATGTTCTCTCTACAAGAGACGCACAGTAGCCTTAAGAACGCATGTGGGCCGAATGGTCTCTCTGATTAGTGGATGCTGATGAATAAGGGAGGTGGGAATGGGAAACATAAGAGAAATAGAGAAACACTGGACACGACATGGGGGAGGTGGGGGGCAGGAAAGGGGAATGGGTATAGTAAAGATGGTTGATAAAAAAAAATATAAATATATATATATATACTGTTTATTGAAAGTGCATATAAAGATGTTTAATATGAAGAATGTAATCTGCTTATAATTTTGTGCAAAGTTAGAAAAATTATGATTGTAATAATTTTTTTTCTATTTGCCTCAACAAATATTTTCAGTGAACAGTGTGTACAGCTTCTGAAAATTTGTTTTTTTTCTGTTATGTTTGATAACATGTATTTAAATGCAACTTTTGA
>PVHX01012759.1:0-57737 GCA_004024805.1 Geosciurus inauris
CTGTAGAATTTATCCTTAAGAAAATATTTGAAGGCTGGATGGAAAGACCATGTATTTGAAAGACTTCTGCAGAGAGCTATCAGATTTATTCTCTGTCATCCAATGAGAGAACGTGAATGGCAGAGATTCTGTGACTATACATCATGGCTATTGTAGATAATCTTTGTATTTTGAATAAAGTGATATATAGTTGTCTATAGTAGGTTGAATTGTGCTCCATTGTGCTCCAAAAAGATATGTAGAAGTCCTAACTCTACCTATAAATGTGACCTTATTTGAAAATAGTTTCTTTGTGAATATAATCACATTAAGATAAATGAGGTTGTTCAGGTGAGCTGAAATTCAGTATGACTAGTGTTTTAGTCAGCTATTTCACGGCTGTGACTAAAAGATCTGACCAGAACAATTTTAGGGGAGGAAAAGTTTACTTGAAGGCTCATGGTTTCAGAGTCTTAGTCCATAGAAAGATGGCTCCATTCCTCAGGGCTCGAAGTGAGGCAGAACATCATGGAGGAAGAGTGTGACCGAGGGAAGCAGCTCACATGATGATCAGAAAGCAGAGAGAGAGAGAGAGAGACTACACGTGCCAGATACAAAAATTACCCCAAAACCAGGCCCCCGATTCCCACCTCCTCCAGCCACACCCCACCACTTCAGTTATCACTCAGTTAATCCCTATCAGGGCACTAATTCACTGATTGGGTTAAGACTCTTATAGCCCAATCATTTCTCTGCTGAACCTTCTTACATTGTCTTAAACGTGAGAGCTTTTGGGGGACAGCCCATCTAAACTATAACAACTGGTGTCCTTATAAGAGATGAGACACATAGACAGGGAGAGCGCCCCGTGGAGACAGACACACAGAGGGAGCGTGGCCCTGTGGCCTCTGACGGAAGCAGAGAACACAGCTATGCAGCAGCAGGCCAAGGAATGCCAAGGATTTCTGGCGGAAGCCAGAAGCGAGGAGAGAATGTGGCTCTGCTGACACCTTGACTTCAGACTTCTTGCCTTCAGAATTGTGAGAGGGTACAAATCTGTTAAGCCACCCATCTGGTGGCACTGTGGGACAGCTGCCCTAGAAAACTAATATACCCAAATCCATTCCTATGTACAGCCTTGAATCTGACTAGTCGGATAGCAACAGTAGAGTCAGGCGCTTTATAAAGTTGTCTAGACTTACATAAGCCATCTCTGGCCCTTTCCAGTCACCACCTTAGTGACAGTCTTGACCCTTGACCCTCTTGTTTTGGGGACCTTCCTCAGCAATGTCCACGACTGTCAAACACTTGGACATTCTGCCAAACCTCCTGCCATATCCTGCCTTTCCCTTCCAGACCTCATTTCAGGCTCAGTATTCCTGGGCTCAGAGTCTGGGGGCTCTGTGAGGCACTGGGTCCAGGCCAGGCAGCTGCAAAGGAATCAAGAGGCACAGGGACCATGAGCCCAGCACATGTGGGAAGGGCTATCTGAGATGCAAACTTCTCACCTACACATGAACTTGTGGAATACACAGTCATTTGTGAGTTCAGGGACAGCCTGTGTTCAACACTCAGGCCTGGTTTGTAGATAAGGCTTCACATTGCAACAGATTGTAACATTCAACAGGCCAGAAACATGCCGAATGGGCTCATAAAGCAACTCATTTTTCCTCCCACTGAAACTCAGGAATGTCCTGTGAGGACTTGTGCTGAGATAGGCAAATGATTTGCTTTTCAAAAAGCTGTAAATCAGGACCTCCAAGTGATTCTCACTCAAGCCTGGCTGATGGTGTTCAGAGCTCCTTGGGGGCCTGGTTCTCCTTGTGGCAAGAGGTGGCTCCTGTAGGCCAACTTCCAGAATCAGAAACGGAGTCAGGAAGTTCTCCTGGAGGACAGCAAGTACAATTTGGTTCTCCCTCTGACCTCCTCAAAAAAACATGAGGGATTTGAGTGCTAATCCCACAGTCCCACGTGTCCTGGGTCTACTGGGTGCTCCTGCATGCCGTCCTCCCTGCCCCCTCCTCAACTAAACCACTTGACTTGATTGCTTAGTGTGGGGTACCACTTACCATGGCATTTGGAGAGTTGACTGCTCACATATGTATTGCATGTGCATCAGTTTGAAAACTACCCCTTTGGTCTGGAAGAACATGGGAGTGGATTGAATGGTGGCCCCTCAAAAGTTATGCCCTGGCTTACTTCCTGAAAAGTGTGATGTGACCAAAGTGTCTTTGAACATGTGATTGAGTTAAGGATCTTGAGTGGAGATTCTCTTAGATTACCTAGGTGGGCCCTAAATCCAATGACAAACATTTATAAAAATGGGGGAGGAGAAGGCCATGTGAAGACCGAGGCAGAGATCAGAGTGGTACAGCCACAGCCAAGGAGCGCCTGGAGCCACCAGCAGCAGGAAGATACAAGGGATGGGTTCTCTCCTAGCACATGGTTTGGATATGAGGTGCCCTCCCAAAGTTCCTGTGTTAATACAGGAGGTGAAACGATTAGATCATGAGACTTGCAACCCACTCAGTCCATCCCAATTTGAATGGCTAACTAGGTGGTAACTGGCTAGGTGGGTCAATGGGGGCCTACCCTGGAAAGGTGCATCTTTCCTACAGTCCTGTCCCTTTGCTTTCTGCTTCCTGGCTGCCGTGAGCTGAGCTGCTTTCCTCCACGACCCGCTTCTGCCACCATGTTCTGCCTCACTCAGGCCTAGAGCAATTGAGTCAGCCGACATGGATTCAATCTCTGAAACTGTGAGCTCCAAATCAACTTTTCCTCCTCTCACTTGTTCTTGTCAGGTATTTTGGTCACAGTGACAAAAAGCTGACTGATACACCTAGAGTCCTCAGAGCCAGTGTTGCCCTGTCATCTCCTTCATTTCGTATTTCTGACCTCCAATAAATGTCTTATATTTTAACTTACGACGTTTGTGGTAATTTGTCACAGCAGCCACGGGAAACTAGTAGAACCATCACAAGGCATTTGAGTGTACCCATGAGAGGGGAACAGTGAGGCCTATTTCTGAGCTGCCCCCCACCTGTCACCTGAGACCCTGCACACGCTCAGCACTCACCAGGGATCTCAGTCCCCTGTCTGAAAGAACATCACAAGCCATATTTTGGGAATATACCCTAAGGAAATAACTCATAAAAAGGATTTAACTCTAAAAAATGTTCATCAAAATTCTGTTTGGGGTGGAGGAAATTGGTCTTGCCATGGGGAACAATTACATCAATTAAGGGGCAGCCATACAAAGGAACCCTATGTAGCCACTAAAATAACATTACAGAAATGTCCCTATTGATGTGGAAAGACATGACCAATCTATTTGTTTAAAAATACATGATAGTATGATCTCATTAAAAAAACATAGAGCATCCTGGCCACGGCGCTCGCCTATAATCCCAGAGACTTGGGAGGCTAAGGTAGGAGGATTGCAAGTTCAAGATTAGTCTGGGTAATTTAGTGAGACCTTGTCTCAAAATAAACTTTTAAAAAGTGGTGGAGATATAGCTCAGTGGTAGAGCACTCCTGGGTTCAATCCCCAGTACTGAAAAATAAACCAACCCACCCAGAAGGGCATATATTATACATACATACATAGAAAAGTCTAGAAGAGAATGTTAGCAAGGGGTTTTCTTTAAAAGAATGGGTTTTTACTGCTATTTTGTTTATCTGTGTGGTCCATAATTAATACATAATTTATAATTATAGTGAAAAGTATTTATAATAATTCTAAGAAAAAGCAAAACCAAAACCAAACCAAGAATAACAAAAAGGTTTCACTCGCAGAAAGAAAAATCCTGAAACTCGTCATTGGCCACACAGTGGAGACGACTATTTTGCCATATGGAGGACTAATTTAGGGAGACAAGTTGATCTGACACCAGGAGAGCTCGGCTCCTGGGAAGTCAGAAAGAGATGCTAGAGGCTGGCATGTCGAAGGCAGGGGAAAAAGTTCGTCAACTAGGACTTCTCTGTCTGTAACATGCTAACATGCTGATGAATCTCCAAGAGACTGAGGAGACCCTTCCCCTCCTGTCTGATCACCGAGCCAGGAACATATTATACTACTGCAGCTCTGAGAAACGGAGTTTGGGAAATTTAGGAATACAAAAACCAGTTCAACTGAAGTAAGAGCAAAACTCCCCAGATATGACAAGAGGAAAATTGTTTTCAGTTTACATATTGCTTAGAAAGGCTGTTCTGAACCAAACATGAGCAAAAGTGAGCCCTAGGCCAAGTGCAAATGCAAGTGTCCTGCAGCATTATGAACACCTGGCAAGAAAGAGCAAGGAGCCTATTGCTGATTGGATCCTTGTGGCTGTTAGCGCTTGGGGATTTAGAAGAACATAGACAATTTAGAGGGTGTCCTGAGGATAGTGGCAATCAATAATTATCCAAGGCCACAGAAGATGGGGAGGGCCCTCATGAGTGAAAATATCCACAGGTGTTAGCTGATGGTTTGAACAGGATCTCTGTGTAGGTGTTAGGGTACACAGAAGAAACCTGCCAGCAGGTCTTCTGCTGACTGGTAGGATAGAAAACTAGTCCTTTCCTGAAAATGGGGACCAGTGTTAGCATTCAGGAGGCGTTCCCAGAGTTCCCTGCACTGCTCCCAGGACAGGGGGACTTAACTTGCTTTCCCCTCCTGCTCAAACCCATCAGAGTGGTTAAGTACAGATCTCTGCCCTACTCCCTCCCCATCTCTTTTAAGAACCTGGGGGCAGGAGCTGTATTTGCAGCTCAGCGCAGGATTGCAAGGGCGAGGACTGGAGGGTCTCAGGACACGGAGGCCCTTTGCCGAAAGGCGCAGGATGGGACATCCTGCATTGCTGGACACTCCTGGCTTTTAATTTCCTGCCCCCTGCCACCAAATGCCCTCTGCCCTTCAGTATCCTGGCCTCCGCTGTTCCTTCTTCCTGTTGTCTTTCCCTCCGCTTGCTGTCCTTCCTGTGTCTGTACAAGGCATTTAGTGTGAGGGATTGCCCTAGGCACTTTGCAAAGGTGCTGCTTCATTTTTTAAGGCTCTTAATCATCTCTCTCCTTTCCCCAGGAGTGGCTGTCCATTTCTGCCCCTGGAGAGCTGGAGCAGCCACATGAGTGGGCCTGTCCCTCTGCCGACACAGCCTAAGAGCAAAACTGTGTCCTCATCTGCACTTGTGTTCCTGCTTGTGATCTCTCTGGGCCTGCGGCTCCCATATTTCCAGGTGCATGAAAATCACTTGGGCAGCTTTTTTGCCTGAAGTTCCCTAGTTTCTTGCCCAGATGGTCCTACGGAACTAGCAAGCATGATTCTCCAGCTTTTGAAACCCCCAAGTGATTTTGATGCAAATTCTCAGGTAGGAGGTTGACATCAGTTACAATCTGCATACCTAGACTCTCAAGATGTTCCTGTGTTTCCAATGCAACTGTTCAGATAATGCCCAACTCCTTAGTGTGTAGTGACCGAATAACTGTCTAAATTGGGATGCTTCAGTGCATGATGGAGTGCTATTAATCATTATGCTGAGCATTAGCGTGTGAACAACTAATCTCGGCTAATGTACACCCTCTTTGCACACAGATCCTCTGTGCTTGCTCTAATTTCCTCTGAAGCCCCAGCACCCACCAGCACCACCGCTTCCAGCCTCCCTATTTGAATTTTCTTCAATGTATCCACCTCTTGGGTTGGACCATCCTGCCACATGCTCCTATAGGGCAATGCTGTCCACATTCCCCTGTGGCTTTATTCTTCTGTGCTCACCTGCTTCCTAGTCTCTTTTCTCCCAGTAGGCTGGAAACTCTGTAGGACAGAGACGGATTTTGTTCTCTACTGTATTTTGGATCCAATAGAATAGAGGCCAAGATAACCCGTAACAAAAGACGGTCTCTTTGAAGAGGATACGCACAACCATTAGTCACTCCCCAAAATCTGTTCAGGAAATACTGAACACCTACTTCCAGACTCCCGCAGCACCCTGGGCATACAGAGAAAGAGGGAGAGAAGAGAGTCCCAATCCTGCAAGTTCTCATTCTCACCCTGAGTTACTCCTCTCAAAGGTATCTGCATCTAAATGAAGGATGTTTGTGCAGTGTCTGTCTTGATTAGAACTTTCTACAGCTTTGGTTTGTAGATTGAAGAAGGAGACTAAGTGATTTTGGAAGCCTTTCAAGGATTGAATTTTTTTGTATGTTGGTAAAATAAAAATGGTCACAGTAACACTGCTATAGCCTGGATGTCGAATGTCCCCCACAGGCCCAAGTACTAAAGGTGTGGTTCCTAGGGTGGTGCTATTAGGAGATGGTGGAACCTTTGAGAGGTAGGGCCTGGTCAGAGGTCCTTAGGTCATTGGAGATGTGTCCTAGAAGGGGATTCCTCTCTCTCTTTAATCCCTGACCCATGATATCAGCAGTTTTATTCCTGCCATGCGCTCCTGCCATGATGTGCTGCCTCACCACAGGCCCAAAGCAACAGGGCCAATTGTTCATGGACTGGAACCTCCAAAACTGTGAGCCAAAATAAACCATTTCTTTCTATAAGTTGATCCTCTCAGGTATTTTGTTATAGTTATGGAAAACTAACTAATACAAACCAAATAGACAAGACTTGGAGAAAAATAACATAGTATCACCGTTAAGCATGTTATCAACTCTGCTGTTTGACTACCTGGCATCATCTAGACCCTGCAATATTTTGGACACATGGCTTAAACTTTCTGTACTTCATTTTCTGCATCTGCAAAATAGGCACGGTGATAGCAATTTCTTCTTTAGGGATCATGTGAGTATTACATGAGTAACTGAAGCTGATATATAGAAAGTGCTCAATAATATTACTACCAGTAGATGTTGTGACCCCAGGGCTGCCTCTCTGATTGGAAATCTGCATGGCAGGGTCACAGGAATGTAAAGAGACTACAAATGGGCAGGGTTACCGGGAACCTCTTAGGCACTGTGTGTAGGCTGATCTATTCTCTGGGATTTGGGTTACTGCAGAGAAACATCTGGAACACTCAGATCAGCTGGAGACAGCTTTAGGTTTGGACAATGGCCACTCTCAAATTTTGTCCAAACCAGAGCAATCTTGGCCCTCAACTTAGGACAAAATGAAAAGAAATACAGTAGGAGGAGCTTGTATGGGGTGGGGAGCAATGCAGTGAATATCTTCTCTCTTCATATAGAATTTTTCAAAGATTAGAAATTTGGTTTTAAATTTTTCTTAGGCACTCTGATGTGCCATGCAGAGCACTGTCAATCAATGGTTATTGGTTGATTACTAATGCTTTTACACATTTCTTCTTTCATGCACAGAGCAAGAGTGATTTTTTAAATTAATTAATTAATTAATCAATCTATTTATTTATTTTTGTGGTACTGCAGCTTGAATCCAGGGGTGCTCTACCACTGAGCTATATTCCCAGTCTTTTCTATTTTATTTTATTTTTATTTTGAGACAAGGTCTTGCTAAGTTTCCTAGGCTGGCCTTGAACTTGTGATCCTCTTGGCTCAGCCTCAGAGTAGCTGGGATTTTAGGCCTGTGTCACCATGCCTGGCAGCAAGAGTAATTTTGACCCCATTTAGTTGATAAGTAAAATAAAGAATACTGTTGAATGAGCTGAATTTGTCCCAACATCCCCATTTTCTGTTCTTTGGGTTTAACTAAATTGAAATCTCTCCTATTAGGGACGAACTTTCCAGTTGAGGCAGTGCATTCAACAACTGGGGGCTGATGAGAGACTCTGAGCATTTCTGGAGTGCTTTTGGGACTTTCTTTCCTTTTGTGTGTGTGTATGGTGCTGGGGATTGAACTCAGGGGTGCTTCACTGCTGAGCTAGAGGACTATCTAGTCCTCTTTTTTTTTTTTCCCCCTCTCCAGTCCTTTTTAAAATTTTATTTTGAGATGAGATCTGGCTAAATTGCTGAGTTGCTGGGATTATAGGTATGCACCATCATCCCTGGCCATTTTTCTCATCTTTAAAATGAGGCTAATGGGCTGGGGTTATGGCTCAGTGGTAGCGTCCTCGCTTAGCACGTGTGAGTCACTGGGTTTGATCCTCAGACCCACATAGAAATAAAATAAAGATATTCTGTCCACCTACAACTAAAAAATAAATATTTAAAAATAAAATAAAATGAGGCTAACCAGGAGTGGTGGCACTAAAGGGCTGACCCAGTGCATTTTTCTTGCCTGTTGTGTTTTCTGCCTGGGTCACACACACGTGGTGTCTGTGATGTTCAAGGCATCAAGATCAGGAAGCTTTATGGGGAGCGGTGGGGTAGGAGCGAGGAAGAGGAGGCACCATCTTTCTCTTGATTTTGACCAATCAACCATAAACTTCATAAAACACACTCTGGGCTACCCCACAACCCTCATTGGCAAGCACTTTTTGCACCATATTGCAGGAACAATTTCATAAAAAGAAAAACATCAACACAGATGACAGAATGTCAACAATACATACAAATTTGGAACTAGATCTTTGGTATCAATGCTGAAACAATATTCTGCTGCCATCCCTATATCCTATCTTCAAAATCCTTACCTAAATACTGTGGATCCAATCTGTCTTCTGATTCCTACACAAGCCAACCCATTTTTTTTTCTCTTTCTTTTAGTGCTAGGGATTGAACCCAGGGCCACTTAACCACAGAGCCACATTCCCAGCCCTTTTAAAATTTTTAAAATTTTGAGACAGGGTCTAAGTTGCTGAGGCTGGCTTTGAATTTGTCATCCTTCCAGCTTCAGCCTCCCCTATTGCTGGAATTACAAGTGTAGTCACTGTGCCAGATTTTCCTTCCTTCCTTCCTTCCTTCCTTCCCTACCTCCCTCCCTCCCTCCCTCCCTCCCTCCCTCCTTCCTTCCTTCCTTCCTTCTTTCTTCAGTGCTGCAAATTGAACCTAGAGGCACTTTACCACAGGGTTACATTCCCAGCCCTTTTATTTTATTTTGAGAGAAGGTCTTGCTAAGTGGTTGAGGCTGGGCCTCAAATTTTTGATCCTCATGCACAAGTTTTGATCACAAGTTCAAGGCCAGGCTCAGTAACTTAGTGAAACCTCATCTCAAAATAAAAAATAAGAAGGACTGGGGATACAGTAGTAAAGTGCCCTGGGTTCAAGTTCAATCCTCAGTACTTCCCCTAATACACTTAATGCAACTTTCTCTTCCTTCTGGATCATACTGCAAAAGGGTTAGGGTTAGTAGGACCCTGTCTCAAAATTTTAAAAGGACTGGAATATAGCACAGTGGTAAAGCATCCCTGAATTCAATCCCCAGAACCAAAAAGAAAGACCAATTTCCAAATTGGTAACATATACAAGTTCCTGGGAGACAAGAATTTCAGTGGGGCACTTGTTCAACCGTGCACTGCAACTTTTGGCTGAAGGATCTTTCATATCTGTGTGAGTGTGTGTGTGTGTGTTGCTGGGGATGCAACTCAGGGCTCTGTATATGCTAGTTAACTGCTTTACCCCTGAGCCACATCCACAGCCTAGTCTTTTGTGTTTTTTGAATTTTGAATATTAAGTGGATTATTAGGCACTCACTTCCCATTTGATGACTATAATATACTTTGGCCTCATTTAATTGCAGGAAAAAACCAATGTGTTGTGCCCCAACACTACCTCTTCTTCCCTTTGAGCCATAATTGCAATAATTCCTGAGGCTCTAAGTCCCCTACAGGCAGAGGCCATCTCTGGTTTTGCTCCGGTACAATCCCAGTGCATAGTTCAGTGCTTTCCTCACAACAAATATTTGTTTAAAGAATGGATTCATTAGTGCTGGAATAGTGGCTCAATGGTAGAGTGTTTTGCCTGGCATGTGTGAGGCCCTGGGTTTGATTCTCAGCACCACACATAAATAAATAAATAAATAAATAAATAAATAAATAATCCGTTGACAACTAAAATATGTTTTTTTTTTTAAAAGAATGGATTCATGGATGAGTAGGGATGAATATTTTGTTTGAATTCTAATACCCTCCTTGAAATAATTTTGAGCACTGGCATATTTAAACATGAAGAATGAATGGCAAGAATGTCTTCTCTGATAAGTGGATGCTGATCCATAATGGGGAAGGGGGCGTGAGAAGAATGGAGAAACTTTGGTCAAAGGGAGGGGAGGGGAGGAGACATGGGGGTAGTAAAGATGGTGGAATGCGATGGACAACAATGCCCTAGGTATATGTATGACTGCACATATGGTGTAACTCTATATTGTGTACAACCAGAGAAATGAAAAGTTGTGCTCCATTTGTGTACAATGAATCAAAATGCATTCTGCTGTCACATATACCTAATTAGAAGAAATTAAAAAAGGAACAAATGGCAAATAGAAAAGACAATAACTTGCATGTATGTATCCTTTGGATGTCTGTAAAGCCCTTGTACATATGTGTTAATCTGATCCTCACATACCTTTGAGAGGAAAGCTGAGACCCAAGGAAATCAAGGTTCTTGCTCAAGTTCACGGGGCTTGTAATTGGTCTGTTAGAAGCCAAGTCTCTTTGCTACTGTTGTGCTTTAGGGCCTTTTCTTCTTTCAACAAACAGGATTTGATGAAACACAGTCCTGCCTCAAGAATGCAACCAAACCTATTGTGAAAGAAATTTCAGTAAGGAAAAAAGCATCATATTTCTCTTTCAAAGTAAAATTTTAAAAAAGATACACTTAAAAACAAGAGGTTAAAATTCCAATTTAGTATGAGAAAGGTCACACACAAAAAAGCTTTTTCCCTAAACTAAAAGCTAAAATCAGAATGTTTAAATATTAACTATTTTGGTATGTACCACATTTGCTTAAAACATTTGGCCCTAAGATGCATGAAGTGCATTTTTCTAATTATTTCTAATGATTTCTAAATATTTTCTAATTATTATTCATTAGATTTTAAGTCATTTTATTTTCCTATTTCTCACTTAGGATATAGTCTCATCATAAGTAACATTTTCCATTAAATTTTTAATACAAGTCAACTTTTCAAGTTCTCTTTATCAGGGGTTAACAAACTATCCTGAAGCCTGCTTTTTCCCCCCTTTTTGGTACTGGAGATTGAACCCATGGGTGCTTTATCAATGAGCTAAATTTTCAGTCTTTTTTTTTTGAGATATGGTCTCACTAAGTGCCTAGGACCTCACTAAACTGCTAAGGCTGACCTTGAACTTGCAATCCTCCTGTCTCAACCTTTCAAGTCACTGGGATTACAGGTGTGTACCATGGTGCCTGACTCTGAAGCTTTTTTTTTTTATGGTTCAAGAGTTAAGAATAATTATTACATTTATAAGACTTGTGGTAGACTTCAAATGCATGTACATATCTATCATCTGTCATCTATCTATATCCTTGGGCCAGATATCCTAGCACTTATCAATACATTCATGTATTTCC
The DNA here is from genome assembly GCA_004024805.1 of Geosciurus inauris. Taxonomy (NCBI): domain Eukaryota; kingdom Metazoa; phylum Chordata; class Mammalia; order Rodentia; family Sciuridae; genus Geosciurus; species Geosciurus inauris. Next base: position 11,347 of record PVHX01012759.1, read on the forward strand.
TCTCTTGTTTCTCAAAGGATTTTATGGAAGCAGATGACTTTTAAAGATTCCGTAGACTTCTGCAGCATATGCTCCTTCCATTGTGAAAGCGTGGCACCTGTGGCTTCTGAGTTGATGGCAGAATCACAGCCCCTCACTGATGTGTTCAGTGCATGGCCAAGAGATACAATGAGGCACACAGAGGGTGAAAACTGGGAGAGAGGAGCACCCTCAGCTAAGAAAGGTGGTTTACAATTTATTGAGAACTTCACATTTCATGAGTGCATTTTAGTTCCATTGTATGAATTTTCCAGGTAGTCCTTTGATGGTTTGTGTGATGTTACCTACAGAAAAATCAAAACAAAATAGCAGTCTAAGTAGAAGTTTTTCCACTTTGAACGTTGGAAACCATGTGACAATCAGGACTGGATTAGGTGGGCCCTAATTCCACAGGACTGGCGTCCTTCTTGGAAGAGAAGACAGAGATGCAGAGAGGAGATGCGAGAGTGGAAACAGAAGGGAGTGTGCCTGGGTCACAGAAGCAGGGGAGAGAGAACTCTCCCCTCGAGGGCTTAGAGGAGGCAAAGTCCTGCCAGCTCCCTTATCTCTGACTTGCGCCTTCAGAATTGTGAGAATATACTTCGGTTGTCTTAAGGCATCCAGTATGTGGTGCTCTACTCTAGCAGCCTTAGAAAACAAGTACTTTCATTTGGGTGAAAATAAAGACCTTGGAGTTGTACCTTCTTTAGTCTTCCTGCGCTCTTCTGCCCACTTCCTGTGCTCTTCTGCCGACTTCCTGTGCTCTTCTGCCGACTTCCCGTACTCTTCTCTCGACTTCCTGTGCTCTTCTCTGAACTTCCTGCGCTTTTCTGTAGACTTCTTGTGCTTTTCTTTCAACTTCCTGCGCTCTTCTTGTGACTTCCTGTGCTCTTCTCTCGACTGCCTGCGCTCTTCTCTCGACTTCCTGTGCTTTTCTTTCAACTTCCTGTGCTCTTCTCTCGACTTCCTTTGTCCTCCTCTGACACCTCCTCCCCCAACTTGTCTGTACCAACACCCATCCTTACAGCTTCTCTCCAGTGTCAGAGGCTTGGAGGAGGAGGAGGCTTTTGTTGTTGTTCAGTGTTAACCTTCCGCTTTGGTTCTCAAGAAGCCCTTCCGTCTCTCAGTCTCTCTTCCTCCGCCTTATTCCTCAGATCACAAGAGCTCTCTCCTCCTGGCCCCTTATCTGTTCTCTGCATTCCAGTCAGACCTCTGACTGCACCAACCAGCTTGGCTGAGGTCATCAGTCAACAACAAATGTCACTTTTTGCGCTTCTCTTCCTGGAGCTCTTCATGACTCTCGCTTGTGTGAACTGGTTCCTCCTGCTTGAACCTGGCCTTTCTTGGCCTATGGAGACATTTCTGGCTCTTTTTTTTTTTGGTTTCCTTTGCTCATTTGTCTTACCTCTATCCATGCTTCTGCACTGCTGTTTCCCACGTGTTCACCTTTGTTCTCTCTAGTCTACAATCTCATGAGTAATCTCATGCATACCCATAGATTGAACCTAGGGGCACTTTAGCACAGAGTCATACCCCCAGCCCTTTCTAGTTTTTATTTTGAGACAGAGTCTCATTAAGTTGTTTAGGGCCTCACTAAGATGCTGAGGTTGACCTCAAACTTACAATCCTCCTGCCTCAGCCTCCCTAGTCACTGGGGTTACAGCTGTGTGCCACTGTGCATAGTTTTAAAGTTCCCCATATGGAGAAAGGACAGGTGGAGATGTGGAGACTGGATCAAGCAGCCCTTTCTTGGAACTTCCCAAATATTTGCCAATATCTTTCCATTGTTGTTTAAGTTTCTTTAAATTGAGCTTTTTGTCTCCTGTAGCTAAGAGTCTCATTTGGTACAGTAACCTCTGCTCTTAATGCTGTGTTCTAGCTGTACCTCAGAACTGTCTCTCCACCTATCCCCAATTACTGCATTTTCAACTCTCTACTCCTGAAAGGAGAAGCCTTTTTCTTTCTTTTGCTTTTTTTCTTTGTGGTTGAACCCAGGGTCCCAAGCATGCAATACACATGCTCTACCCCTGTGTTACACCTAGCCATGGAGGAGCCTTTATAAAGGCTCTTCTCCTACCTCCCAAACAACCTTTTTTCCAAAAATGGGCACATTCACAGGTTCTAGGTGGACATATCTTTGGGGGTGGGCACTCCTCAGTCCACCATAGGCACTTTACTACACATGTGACCACCAGGGACCCTCTACCACCGTCCTGGATCACCCCCTTGTCATTTCTTGGCTGGCTTATTCCAAATTGTGCCTTTTTTTTGCCCCATCTGCTCTTCTCTAGTTTGTCCCTTGGGCACGCTGGGATGCTCTTTCTGCAATGTGAGATGGATCACCTCACAGCCCTGCTTAAAAAGCATGCTCCTGAAAAGCAAGACTGCAATTCTGAGTATTTCAGAAAATATGCTCTAATGGAAACATTTCCCAGCTTTCAAATGATAAAGAATCGGCTCCAATTTGTAGATTAGAGCAATTTAAATGCATTCATCTGGGCCATGTCTGTGCATAGCCTCCCACTCTGACGCCTGAATTAATGAATTAATATGAGGGCTCCAGGTTCTATTCAGCTGCTTTATCTAATTGGATGCGAATTAAGTATGCATACTTAGTAAAGTGAATTTGGAAGCTCCATAGTTATTCAGAGGAAATAAACTTCCAAATGGCCAACCCGTTCCCTTAGACCCTAGCATTAGATGATTTTCTTAAATTTCCCACACTTCATCACAGATTGAGAATGCAGAACTCCCACAATATATGGATTAGCACAAGGGGAAGAGATGGTTAGTCCAGGCCTGAACCCAATTCACTTGAGACCATGCAAACCTACTTTATTTCTGCAAATGCACAAAATGAAATTAAAATGAATAATACTCTGTAAAGCTATCTCAGTGGTCCTTATAAAATACTAATCCTCAAGGATGCACTAGAAGTCACCTGTTGGACTACTTAGATTTCCAAAATCACTAAACAGATGACCAAACTTTCCAATGGTGATTCATGAGTCATCACCATTGGAAAACAAATTGTATTTTAAAGAATCTAATTGTATCCCTAGAGCTTAGACAATAAAGGATTAAGACATGAACCAGAAAGTCTCAAAGTTATCATCAAGTTGAGTGTTTCTTATTGGGTCTGTTCAGGGCAGCCTGGCCAGACCCCTGGCAGGACCATGCCCAGGACTGGCTCTTTTTCATGTACCACTACAGCTCAGCATTTGCCTTAAAATCTCCTGAGAAAGTAAATGACAGAAATTGAATTCAATCTGGAATAATGTAAAGGAGTGTTTCTCTTGGCTGGGTAATTGAGAAGCTTGGGGAATGGTCTGGCTTTAGTCCTGATTGAATCCAGGGGCTTAAACAAATATTGTCAGGATACCACTGCTTCTCCACCTCTCTCTCCTTTCTTTTCTCATGGTACCTCTTGCCAAGTGGTACCTGGCAGGTTCCAGGCTTACTTCCTACTAACTCAGCAACCTCAGTGGAAAAACTAGTACAATCATTCCTTGGCATTCATAGGGATTGGCTCCAAGAGGCCCCCACCAAGAGGCCAAAATCTGCAGAAGCTCAAATTCCTTATATAAAAAGTGTAGCATTTGCCTAAACTCCTCCTGTACAGTTTTTGTTGTTTGTTTTTGCAATGCTGGGGATTGTACTCAGGGGTACTTTCCCACTGAGTCACATCCATAACCCTTTTTAGTTGTTTTTTTTTAAAAATGAGATGGGGTCTCGCTAAGTTGCTGAGTCTGACTTCTATCTCGCCATCCTTGTGCCTCATCCTCCTGAGTCAGTAAGTGTAATCCCACTGATTACACTTGGAAAACACTTGTTTTCCAAGTGTGCATCACCCTGCCTACCTAGTTTGGATCTTGAATGTCCCCCAAAGGCCTATGTTGAAGGCGTGGTCCTTATCCTATAGTGCTTCTGGGAAGAAATGGAACCTTTAGGAAGTGGGGCCTAGAGGGAATGAGTTAGATCATTGGGGTGTAACTTTGAAAGGCGTATTGAAGACTTGGCCCCTTCGCTTCCTTTCTCTTTGCTACTTTGCTTCCTGGATGCCAAGAGTACCTTGCTCTATGACATGCTTCCTGCCATTAGATGTTTTCTTGCCACATGTCTAAAAGCAATGGATTTGCCCAACGATGGGCTGAAACCTCCAAACTGTGAGCCAAAACAAACCTTTCCTACTTATAAGTTGATTATCTCAAGTATCTTGTTACAGAACAGAAAGCTAACATACTCTTCACACCAGCATTTCCTATGATACACATTCCTAATCTCTTCTTAGAAAAACAGCCTCTTTTTCCAAGAATAATTAATTACATTCTTCTGTCACAGTAAACATTAGTAAAAAGAATTTTTAATGTACTTAATAATTTTAATATAATTTTACATATTTATAATTTTATATATTAAATATAACTGTATACATTTTTTTTTGTACCAGGAATTGAACCCAGGGACACTTTATAACTGAGCTACATCCCCAGTCATTTTTTACATTTTATTTTGAGACAGGGCCTCATGAAGTTGCCCAGATTGGCATTAAACTTTCAATCTCTTGCTCAGCTCTTGAGTTGCTGGGATTACAGTTGTGCACCACCATGCCCTGCTACTATGCACATTTTTATAGCACTAATTTTTTTCAAAATTTAGTACTATTTCTAATTACAAGAAAGTGGTGATAATTTCCTTCCTTAGAAAAGAAAAAAATTATTGTTTTTCTTTTTTTCCTTTTCCTTTTTAGCAGTGCTGAGATGAAACCCAGGGCCCCTTACATGCTAGGCAAATGTTCTACTACTGAGCTATGACCTCGAACCCTTTTAAATTTTATTTTGAGACAGGATCTCACTAAGTTGCTGAGGTTGGCCTTAAACTTGCCGTCCTCCTGCCTGAGCCTCTGGAGTAGCTGGGATTACAGGCATGCAACACTGTGCCTGGTTTCTCCTGTATAATTTAAATCATCTCTCTATTATTCATAGTATCTAATACAGTGTCAATGCTATGTAAATAATGGTATAGTACTGCTAAGGGAACAATGACAAAGAGGAAAGTCTGTACATGTTCAATTCAGACTTTTTTTCTGAATATTTTCAAAGACTTTTGGTTGAATCCACAGATGAGGAACCCATGGGTAAAAAGGTCTGAGGTACTTTGTTCCTCCCACACCTCCCCCTACTGCCGCCTCTTTTAGATTGGCTTATACTCGCCCAATTCAGGTCACATTTGCATCTTGAAACCAATGCTAGTGACTGGCAGACCTGGACCCTGGCTCGTGCGTGGAGCCAGCGATGGAGTTCACCCCACCAGAAGCACTCAAGAATGGACAGATGGGATTTTCTAAAGGAAAATGATGGTGTGGTTTCTAGGGAAAAAAAAAAAAAAAAAAGGATTGGATCCTGGGTAGGCCAGCAGAAAGCAGAAAATGTAACAAGAGCTCTAACTACATTTTTATTGTTCAGTGGCTCAAAGGGAAGGAATTCATTGGTGTAAGTTCATTTATGTATATATATTTGTGTGTGTGTTATTGTTTTTCCTCTCAAAAGAATCAGATAGGAGCAATCAGGTCTTGTAAGTCTTGATTCCACAGACTTTAATCATATATCACATGGACTCCAATCATCACGCTGTAATCTGCACTACAGTTCAGAGCCTGACAATCTACAGTTTACTTTGCACCAAAAACCACAGCCCTGAACTTCATCGAACGTGGCCACTATGAGGTTCCAAAGAGGCCAGGGGGCGGTTCAGGCCTATTTATGATGAACATGCACCCTGAGGCCACGAGGGCTGATTGGCGTCTCCTGAACATTAGCTCTAGTGTGACTCATCATACCGTGATGGTCAGCCTGTTCTGAAGGACCCACAACTCCCCTCCCTGCTTGGGCCTGGCCTGTATGCACTGCCCTGCCCCCAGTCTACAGTGTGTGACAGGTTGGCAAGGTCATGCTTGTCACTCCTAGATGTGCTTTTTCTGCATTAAAAAGAAGCAGCCACTGAGCACTGGTTTATCAAGTACAATGCATCTCTTTTGAAAGCTTAGCAATGTGTTCTCAGGATTACATACTTGAGCTAAAACACCTAGCCCTCCTACAGTCCCCACAGCAGGAAGGCCATGTCCCCAAGATCTGTTCATTAATACAATCCTGTCTTCATAGGCTCCCTGGACAAATCTAAGACAGGATACTTGGCGCTTCCTCCCGACGACCCAGTGCTGGGGATGGAACCCAGGGCTCTACACATGCTAAGCAAATGCTCTACTGCTGAGCTACATCCCCAGCCCTTAAGACATGACATTTGAATGAAAACTGTTCACATATCCATCTGATTTTCCATTGACTGATTGAATCCCTTTCAGACCTTTTCTTGAAGATGGTCAGTCTGTCCTGCTTAAATCCATCTATGGAGAGGACAGTTGCTATCCAGATTCCCCAACCCCTTTCCTCTCAGCAGCTTTGTCATGAGAATGCTCTGTGCCACACTGAGCTACACCTGCTCTCTTGCCAACACCCATCTCTTCCTAAAGCAGCCATGTGAGTTCGGTGGAATCTTCTTACCTGTTTTAAGTGGTAAATCAGGGTTTGCACTTCCAAAGATTTCTTGGGTGTCCCTTTGTGAGTCTAGGCTCATCATCTTATTTCAGATCAGTGATAAGGCAGGCTCCTGGAATGTGTCTATGGCTTTGGTATAAATAGTCCCCAAACGCATGTATCCACCCGTCAAAGTCTGGACTCCAGAGTTTGTTTCAAGAAGAAGAAGAAGCCATGATGGAAAGAATTTCAGGCCTGTAAAATGTGTCAAGGTGTGTTTATATAACAAGATTAAAGTTTAAAGAAATCCAAGAGCAAACTAAACTACAAGCCATAGTTGTAAGTGTGACCTCAGGCAGGTGAAAGGACATGTTCCACCTGGCTTGATGTTGCACACAGCTACTTCAGGTTCCCAAGCAGATGGCCATCCCCGTAGGACATGGCTTTCGGGGACGAGTCTCAGTACCATGCTCATCTTGAGAAACCAAAGTTCAAAGGTATGAATGAACAACTGCCCCAGCTCAGACAGAGCCCTCATTCCAGAGGCCAAGAATATCTGCAGGTGACAACTTACAGTGCTATATGTGACCCTCTTGGCTTAGGCCATTACCCCAAAGCTATTTCCCATTTCACGAGACAACAAGCTCACTTATGAATTTTTATCACATTCTTAGAGATGTTCGTGATATGCCCTGCTTTCTCTCGTGAATATCAAACTTCTGGAGCAACTTCTCAAGCAAACAAACTTCTGATGCAAACATCAGTCAAGTTTTTCAGAGAAGCAGGGATGTAATTTGCTCAGTGACTTTGGCTTATAGTGAGGATTAAGTAAACCCGGAAAAGGAGGACAGAGGGACCATAGTAATATGTTCAGGTGATTCATTAAAAACAAATACAAGGGACTGGGGCTGTAGCTCAGTGGTAGAGCACTTGCCTAGCATGCGCGAGGCATTGGGTTTGATCCTTAGCACCACATAAAAATAAACAAATAAAATAAAGACATTCTGTCCATCTACAACTACAAAAATTTTTTTAAAAAATACAAGAAGAAGCCTATGTAAGAAGAAAATGATGCAGTTTGTAAGCAAAATCTATGCTTATCTGTGTTAAGTAAGTGTAATTTTAAGGCAAATTGCTTTATATGGGATGTTCATGATTACAAAAACAAAACTAGATATCATGTGAGTATTTTTAAAACCTATAATCTAATATTATATGTTGCAACTCTTTGGGTCCTGGCTGTTTTTATAATTAGCCAGGAACAAAAATGGACAGATAGTATAGGCTGGCAGCTCAGAGATGCAGACAAACGCTGTTGTCCAGACTCTAGACATTTCTCACCTGGACCACTTTAATTAGCTCCCAATTGGTCTCCCTGTCTCATAGCTCTCTCTAATCCATCCTTTCCAGGGTCATGAGGGCAATCTTTATCGAAAATACTTGTATGGCTCCCTAGTGCCTTGGGAATAATGTCCACAATTTTATTGTCATTCCAGGCTCTCTGAAACCTGGCCCTAACATACCTTTCTAATCCCACATCCCCGCATGTCCCCAGACACTGAATATTCCCCTCCATTGGGATCCAGCTAAGACCCTCATTTATGAAGTTATTGGACCATGGAGCACACCCCTGTAGAAACCCGCTTTACAGTAGAATTCTGTGAGGGAAGGTCATTTTTTCCAAAGGAGGCTGTGCCTGTAGAAGTATCCTTCTCCATTACTCTCCTTATATCATGAAAGTTCATTCCGTGGAGCTGTGGCGCTGGGTCCTCTCCCTTTGAAGCTGCTAGAGGCTTGGGAATCAGCCTGATCCACGAGTTTGGTGGAAACAATGCTGTATAACTGACAGGCCAGGTCAGAACCAGGACAGAGCTTCTATCTGGATCTCTGTCTTGGGATGCTTGTCCTGGATCCCAGCCACCATCTCCCAGGGCACGTGGAGAAACCATATGTGGGCATTCCGGCCCACAGCCTTCAAGGCCTCCAGCTGAAAGCCTGAGTCCATGGTCAGACATGTGAGTGAACAGGCCTTCTGATGAGTCCACCTCCCACTCTTCCAGCTTTCCACTGAAGCCCTGGTCACTGCAGAAGAGAGAGAAAACTGCTCCCTCTGGGCATTTTCCAATTTCTGACCCACAGGAACCATGCGCAATAATAAATGGCTATGATTACTTTAAATCATTAAGGTATTCAGGCATTTATTGTGCTAGGGTGATCAACTGATGCAATGCTATTTACCTTGCTTCGCCCCCCTCAGGTGACCACTCTTGGTTATCAGTCGATAGTATCCAATGATACGGGTTTCTATATATAGGCCTTGTTAGTTCAGGACTTCCTTGGGAAGAAAAAGAGCATTTGAATCCTGATGATGAATTGAGGGATATACATGTGCATGCATGTTGCTTAGCACCTGAGCATAAACACAAATAACGCATATACACATGTAATGCACTACACAGGCTGGTGGGTGGAGCTCTGATCACACCTTCGGCTCCAGCTGAGTGAGTGCTGTTGAGGAGATAGGCACACGTGGGCACACTTCGGATTCCTGTCATTTTCATTCAAGCTTCTTTCTACCATGTCCTAAGCTCTTCTTTTCCAAGGATGTTTGTTGTAGTGCTTGATACTTGTTGTTGAAGACTCTTAATACCATTTCTCATCTGTTTGTTTCTGCATGATGATTGCTTAACTTGGCTTCAAGTTCCAAAGTTTTGTCCATTAGTTTGGACACTGATTTGCTCCATTAAAGATCTGATTTGTTCCTAAGAGCTACGTAATATCTACATATGGATATTCTAATATTTTTTTAAAAAATCCAATTCCTAGGTCTATTTCCTTGTCTTATACCCAGGATGGAACCCAGGGGTACTTAACCATTGAGCCACATCCTAAGCCCTTTATTTATTTTTGTTTATTTTGAGACAGAGTCTTGTTAAGTTGCTTAGGGCCTTGCTAAGTTGCTGAGGCTGGCCTTGAACTTGTGATTCTCCTGCCTCAACCTCCCAAGTCATTGAGATTGCAGGCATGTGCCACCACGCCCGGCTCCTAGGTTGATTTCTCAATCATTTTTTCCCCAAAGGTCAACATCTCATAGTTTTGCTGTGTCCCATGGGTGGCTAGAGCTCAGCCGTACTCTAGCTGTCTCCTCTTGTTTTTCCTCCTCCTCTGGCTGAGGGCCACTGGGCACCATGTGCATTTGCCCATTCTCATGCTTGCTCAGAGCCTGAATTATTGCTGAGGATTAGGGAGACAGGAAAAGGAATATTTGAAGGTCCACAAACCTTCGCTGCAGACCTGAGAATGGATGTCTCTTCAGAGTCTGGATGCTTAGGAGAGTGGAGTCTTGATTGTGTAGGGGGTGGGGACCCAGAGTAAGCATAATTTAAGAGTTATGTCTGTTTTCTCAAACACACTTTAATTACACCGAAAGAAGGTTGTGTCTAACCTTGGGGAGTTTTACTTTGTTTAGGGAGAAATAATGAATCTGACTGTGAAGATCTAATGCAAGAAGAACCAGCGAGCTCACCTGCTAGCCTATCCTTCTTCCTGCCTGTGTTCCTCAACCTCTGTCCCCAGGAGACAACAGCATCATCTGTCACCCAGCAGGAAATGGCTGCTCTTTTTAGACTTCAGTCTTTTCTTTCAGGCTAATTGCTTTTTCAGATTGAAAACTCCTTGGAGGTTTGGTTCTGAGTTTCTCCATACTGCAGGATGGAGCAGCAGCTGAGAGAACAGGCCTGGGAATCCCACACACGGAAGCCCAAAGCCCACTTTACTCACTCACTGTGCATGGGCAAGTTACTGAACCTCTCTGGGCCTGATTTCTGTCTCTTTAATGAGGATGATCATCTCACTCTCACAAGGGCCTTGTGACTCGAAGCACAGCAGGGAGCCGGGCATGTAGTAGGTCTCAGTAAACATCAGTTGTTAGTACCTCTAGAATACCAGAACTGCCAGGACCACAACAGAGAGCTCTTGTTAAGTTTCTCATTTTATAAGTAAGGCAACTGAAAACTGGAAGGTGAGATGACTTACCTGAGGTGGTCTAACTAGTTGGAGTAGAATCTAACCCCAGAAATAATGTTTTTTATTTTTGGTACTGAGGCTTGAACCCAGGGGTGCTTATTGCTGGGCTACATCCCCAGTCCCTTTTTTAAATTTATTTTTTATTTTGAGAAAGGCTGGCCCCGAGCTCACAGTCCTCCTGCCTCAGCCTCCTGAGTTGCTGGGGTGATAGGGATGCACCACAGTACCCTGCTATTGGTCTATGATAATTCACGTACTTAACTTTATTTTTACAGGTGGAAAAATATATATACAAAACAAAATGGCCCATTTCAATTTCTTGTGAGTGCACAGTTTTGTGGCATTAAGTACATTTACATTGTTGTATAACCATGACCACCATCCATCTCTGGAACTGTTTCCATCTTCTCACACTGAAACTCTCTCCCCAATAAACTATGGTTAATGGACTTTTAAATCAGAATTAAAATATTTCAAATTAGGAAGTAAGTAGGTTTCTAGGGTAATCGGGCATGGGGATATGACTTAAGACTCTCACAAATTCTCCTCTTCTCCTTGAACTATTAGCAGATCATTGCCTCATTTTAAATCACTTTTACTTAGGAACAGTTTATTCCTTCTTTGGACCACAGGGTGTTTTCTGCTTTTGCTTCTCCACCCCTGGGTGTCCTCTTGCCCTGTCCTGGGCCCTGCTGGAGAGGCGCCCCGTGCCCTCTAGGATGCTTGGCTTTTCAGCCTGTTTTGTCACTTCCGGCTACCATCTCCCACTCCATCTCTCCAAGACTTTTTTTGTCACCGGGGTCCCTTTTACAGTTTGCACTGACACCGATGTCATGATCAAGGGAAGGGAGACCAGGGCTCTCTCTTCCCAGGAATGACTGAATTTTATCTGATACATTGAGAAAAGTAGCCTCAAACCGACAGCCGCAACTCATACAGGGGAAGCCATCAGATCGCATGGCAGCCCGAGTGAAAAGCAGAATCTTCTCGCTTCAAAAAGCTCCTGCCACTGCCTGAGCTTCCATGAAACAAAAGCCACCTGGCTTTGGCAAGAAAAACAAGAAAGGATTTCTCTGCTCCAGCACGCTCTTCTCTCCCTGGATGGTTTCCAATCAGGTCTGACAACTTCAAAGGCAAATGTCAATGCTGATCCACCCAATGGCCATCTCAAATGCTTCCTTGTATGTCTCTGGGGTCTGGGGTGGGGTGGTAGTTTACTGGTTGGGGTGTTAAGGGAATGGAAGGTTAATGTGCCTTGCATGGTCACGCATCTCAGGAGCATAAATGACAAAATGCCAGTGATAAGAGCAAACAGAATTGTAATAAAGAGACACCAGGTTTATTTGCTCACAGCTGTGATTGGCAGTTGCTAGGGACCAGTGGCTTGTCCTACTTCCCAAAGGAGCAATCAGCCAACAGGCTTAGCCTCCCCTGGGGTACGCTTAGCAGGGCTTCATGCCCTTATCCAATTCCAAAGACAAGGCTCTGCACAGGACTCTGAGTCATTCTCTACGAGTCCTTTCTTTGAGTTGGTTTAGTGCTTCTTAATCACATAAAAATGATTTTTAGATCTCAATCACCCATTTAAAAAGACAATTCTGTTATGAGAATATTGATAAGAATACAGCTTAGCCATGAGTGCTATACTTTGTGCCAGGCACTGTAGCAAGCACATTATACTCATTAAGAGTTTATCTTCATGATGACCCTATAAAATAACTCATCCTAGAATGATATGAAAATCAAGGAATTTTTTTTAAAATATTTTTTTAGTTGTAGATGGACACAATGTCTTTATTTTTTTATTGCTTTGTATGTGGTGAGGATCGAACCCAGGGCCCCACGCATGCGAGGCAAGCGCTCTACCGCTGAGCTACAATCCCAGCCCCAAAACCAAGGAATTTTGAGGGTAAATGACCTGCTGAGGTCATACTGGCAGAAAGCAGTGCTAGGTAGGTGGCCAGGCTACCTGGCTCTGCCACTCGATCGGGATCCACTCTCTGAGGAGGACATTTCTGGCCATTCCACCATTTTGTTGGTCACACCAGCTAAGTTGTAGTCACTGTCAAAAGTGGACTGGAGCTGGGATGTAGCTCAGTGGTGGAACCTTTGCCTAACATGTGTGAGGCCCAGGGTTCCATCCCCAGCACCACACATGTGCAAAACTAATAAATACAATTCAGTGAGCATAATAATTATTTCAAAAATTGAAATGCTAACAAATGGTCTATTTTTCCCTAAAATTTTAGTGTAAAAATAAAGACAACATATAATTTTGTATTTTAAATTGAGCACCGTCCTGGCATGATCAGGAAGGCTGAGGCCTCTGCCGATTCTTCTGCTTCCTCTGGAGCATCTTGTCAAGAGTTCTTTTAACTCAGTTCAAGCAGCTTTTCTGCTTGCACCAGGGCTAGCCAGGGCCACCTCCGTGCAGAGATGTCTCTAGGGAAGCCAGCTGGGTTGGGCAGCAAGGGGAGCAGCTGTAACCTTGAAAAGGCCTCCTGTCAGCCTAATGCCTTCTCCTCTGCCTCTGTCACTGGAACCAGGTCACCTTACAATGAAAACACCCTCTGCAGAGGTGAATGGCCTATCCTCCACTCAGCTCATCAGTGACATGGTGACGCTCCCAGGGAAGGAGTTTCCTCTGCACTCCTTTTCTAAGCGTGTCTGGGGTCGGGGGAAGTAAGAGATTGTTCTAGAGTCAGCTGCCTCCAGGAGGGTCAACAGTTTTTCCAGGGATCCAAGGACTGGCCTTTGCATCGACCCAGGCCATGGGCTGAGACGTAAAGGCAGGGTCTTGGGGTTGGCCTGTGGCTCTTTCCCCAGGAGGCAGCTGCACATGTGAGGTTTTCTGCCCATGGAGGCCCAGGACACACCTGCGCCTGGCTCATGGCAAGCTCTGGTAGGGACCCCATAGCAGGCAGGAACTGTCCAGGGCTTCGTGGGCCCTAGTTTCTTAGCCCACCCTTCTCCCTCTCTCCCTCCCTCAGGTGGCCTGAGCCTGTCAGCTCTCAGGCTCACAAGCCTCAACATTGTTCAGTGTCCAATAGATGGAGCAAGTCTCTAAGGAAGGCCAAACGCCTTTTTTTTTGGCACCGGGGATTGAACTCAGGGTCACTTGACCACTGAGCCACATCCCCAGCCCTATTTTGTGTTTTATGTAGAGACAGGGTCTCACTGAATTGCTTAGAACCTCACTGTTGCTGAGGCTGGCTTTGAACTCGCAATTGTCTTGTCTCAGCCTCCACCTCCCAAACTGTTGGGATTACGCCTTTAACTTTAGGAATTGTTCACACTGAGTTATTGTTGGATGCTGGATGTGCTCCTGCAATTTCGAGGGGACCACATCCATCCTTTGCTTCCATTTCCTAACAACCTCGAGACAAGACTTCCTTTTCCTGATGGCACCTGGCTCGTGGGTTCTCTCTGTCCTGTTTCCACCTGCCATCTGGGGCAACTGGAGTGTCCATGTTGATAATGAATTGATGAGAAAAGTGTTCAGCAGCTATCATATGTTGCTAAGCAAAGTCAGGAAATAGTATTTCTTTAAGTGCTAAAGATAACGATAATACTAACACTCAGTAGGTGCTATGTTCCCAGTCCACTGTGAGCAAGTTATGAGTGGAACCAAGTCACTCCTTGGTCACAACCCTGAGAGGCCGGTGCTATTATTCCCAGTCTATAACTGAGGCCAATAAGACTGGAGGAAGTTACATTTCTTGCCCAGAGTCACATAGCCAGTTAAGGGTGGAGCTGAGATTTAACCCGAGCTCTAATCTGTTACTCAATGCTGTACGCCACCAAGAAGGGAGGTGACAATTTCCCTTGCATTCTATCATAAACCTAACCCTCCTTGGTGACTCCTTCCCTAACCCATGAGGCCACAACCTCCTTCACTACCACCCCTGCACCTTCTAATCCAGAGTTGGAGCATTTGTGTGGCATGCTCTCCTATGGGGGGACTTTTCTGCCTCGGCTCTTGGAAGCTCCCTCCCACTTCCTTGATTTCTGACTTGGGTCCTGCAATGGTCTTTGGCCTCCTAAATTGGGACCTTCTGAAATGCAGTCTTTTGCCCTGCTATCTTTGCATTTGGGGGGCCTGGTGCAGGGTGAGCCTCATAATGGAGCTCCTGGAACAGTGGGAAGGAAGACGGAAGGAATCCCCAATCTGCCTCCCCAGCAAGTGTGTCTGGCCTGCCTGAGCAGAGTCCTCTCACCTGGCTGAATCTGCATGGAAACTTGCTCCCCACTGTGCCCGGGATAAGGAACTAGTAAAGCATGTGTCTTAATTTGAATCTGACACTCCATAAAACATGTCTTCAGCTCTCAGAAACAGTGATTCAGAGACAATTCCATCAGACCACAGAATTTTAAGCACGATTATGCCCAAGATATCATGGTAGCAATATCACCAATTTTAAAGTTGATTTCCTTCTCCATTTTGATTCCACACTTCAGTCCTAGGACTGGCACCAGGGCTTGTGCATGTTTTTGGAGTGTGTGTGACACTGGTAGGTTTGTACAAGCAATCACTCACTGCATGTGGGCACAGCTGGCCTCCTGGGACACTTGCCCCCTCTGCTCATACCTGGCCGAGGGCCCCGAGGTGAGAAGCTGCTTGCTGTGTGCAATAGGGCACAGGCTCTGAGTTATAGTTCCTCTCTTTCTCTTGCTGGGGACAGTCAGGCAATTATGGGCAGTTTTCCCGGGTCACTTGGGTGTGTGGGGGTCTAGGTGGCCACCCAGCTGCACAGTCCATGTTTTGTTAATTATGCCTCCAAATCATTTACCCCACAAGCGGATTTCCTGTCTTTCTAACTCCTTCCATAAAGCTGGCTTGGCCCTGGCCCAAGGCTTCTAAGGACCTTCAAAGAAGTATCATTTGTGGGACTTTGGGCATGTCCCCTCAGCTCTCTAAGCCTTAGATTCTTTAGTTATAAAATGGGAGGAAATGAAAAGAATCCACTTCCCAAGATTAAATAAAATAATATGTGCAAAGTACTTGGGAAAGCCCCCTGTGGATGGTCATCTTTCAGCAAATGTCAACAATTACAAAAAGATGGACTAGACAGATGCCCACTTTACTGGCTTATTTCCTGCTGTTTGTGTTCCCCCACCCCTGGGCACCTTCATTGGGACTACTCCTTACTGAGGCTGGTCTCTATCTGGCTGCTGACCTGGGCTCATTAACTGCCAGCCACCATCAGGTGTCTGCACAGATGAAGGACATCTGCCCAGGTCTCTGTTCCCACTTGGAAATCTGCAAAGAGCCTGGAATTTTCATGTTTTGAGTTCTCCTTTAGGATTGATCAATATTGTCAACTCATTTGGACTTTTTATTCTCGGGTTGCTGGCTTCTCTAGGGTTTGAATGGAGTTTCTTTTTTTTGTACCGGGGATTGAACTCAGGGGCACTCAACCACTGAGCCACATTCCTAGCCCTATTTTGTGTTTTATGTAGAGACACGGTCTCACTGAGTTGCTTAATGCCTCGCTGTTGCTGAGGCTGGCTTTTTTTTTTTTTTTAAATATTTTTTTATTTTCTTAGTTGTAGGTGAACAGAATATCTTTTTTATTTTTATGTGGTGCTGAGGATCGAACCCAGTGCTTCACGCATGCTAGGCAAGCACGCTACCACTGCGCCACAATCCCAGCCCCCTGAGGCTGGCTTTGAACTCATGATTCTCCTGTCTCAGCCTCCGAAAGTGCTGGAATTACAGGCGTGCGCCACCGTGCCCAGCTTGAATGGAATTTCTCTTTATGGATCATCTGCCTGGATATGAATGGGAACACACCATGGTGGGAAAAGCCCAAGATTGGGAAGGCTTTAGAGGGATAACATATTCTTTTACCCTTAAAACCATCTGTGTTTTAAATGGCTGCTTTGAACCCTCTAATTGTTTTCTTTTTTTTTAAGAGGAACCCCAAATTAGTATCTTCTTGCTCCCAAATCATCACCCACTACAGAAAAGAGTTGCTTCTGAGAACTTTTTAAAAAATATGTATTTTTATTTTTAATTAACACAGTTGTAGTACATATTTATAGGGTGCTGTATGACATTTCAATACAGGTACACAGTCTGTAATGATGTTAGCGTAATTACCGTATCTATCACCTGGAAAATGATCATCTCTTTGTGTTGGGAGCATTCAAAATTCTCTCTACTAGCCATTTTGAAATATGCAACTAATTGGTGTTGACTAGTTATCCTAATGTACTACAGAGCATTAGAAGTTATTCCTCCTATGAAAATGCTTAACACTTGCTCTCTCCTTCTGCAGAGAAGCTGGCCAGGGATGGGTGGAATTTTGGATGCTGTGATTTCTCTGCACTGTATCTCTAGGCTTCAGGAAGAGCTCAGATGTCTCAAATAGTGTGACTTACTTTTTATTTTTCCATGTTGGCATGGCCCCATCTGTCACTTTTGCCTTGCTGAATTCAGTTGTCAGAAACCAGACCCCACCACAGATGGCTCTCTCCCTGCACAAGGTTGGCCCCTAGGCCTTCGCCACGCCCACTGGCGTGGCCCATCCTGTTCCCCCACCCTGCTCACGCATCGCGGGGCACTGTGGCCTCCCACCTCCCCTGGCTCCCTGCCTCCCTAATTATTCAGCACTTAAGTGGACTTTTCTGTTCATCTGTAATTTGTTGTGGATATTTCTGTTCCTGTCACTTCTGTTTATACGTATTTACAGTTAGATCAATTATCTGTTCTAACGACGAGCTAGGTGGCATGAATAATTTAAAACTGCTTTTGGCTTTGGAATACATTTTTGTACTCTCATTTGAGTTTGGGGGTGCCTGATATTCTGGGAATTCAAATTTTCAAACCATGTAAGGAAACCACATCTAAAATGCTTCAGAGGAGAGGAGGGCTTTTCGGTGGGTCATTTCCCGTGGCCCCTGGAAATCTTTGGCTCCCAACTCCATGCTGGAGTTGGAAAGCATCACTTCTCATGTAGCTGGCTCGCTTGGAGCCCAGGAGAGCCTTCAGTGGGGCTCCTGGGGTGCTGTCTCTGCTCTTTGTCTGGTACACATTGTCTCTATCAAGAGGGGAGTCACCGGGAGGCTGACTTAGAGGAAAATTATCAGGGCTCATGCAATTACCCGAAGAAGAAAAATTCCTTAATTGTAAGACTTTGCCAAGTGAACATTCATTAACTGGGTCTGCTCCTAAGTGCATGCACACATGTCATCAGTCTGGTGGTTTTGAAAAATCATCTCTTCATCGTCCTGATTGTAAGATGCGTAAACAACATGATATATGATTGAAAACATTAACTGGCTTTGAACTCTCAGGCCTTTTCATATAAACATAGATGCCCACACAGGATTGGGTAAACAGATGATATTCCCGTTGATGTGCTGGGCCAAGGTTTGCAGCCTTGACCGTGCAATGAGAAATATTTAAGTCGAGCCGATTTGTTACATAAACACTCTAACCTCAAGCTCAATCTGAGCTATGACACTGCTCTCTAAGCTCTGCTGTTGCAGAACAGAGGGGGACAGGCAGTATCCAGAGCAAACCTGCCTTTAAGCTCATTTTAATCACGGGATGAATATGGTTGACAGCAGATCTGAAAGTTTAGATTTTTAAAGCATTTCAGGAGACTATCTAATAGGAACTCAGGATGTTAAATGGCTTCTAGGACCATTTTTGGAGAATCCTCCTCATCTTTCTTATTCCACTGAGCCCGCTGGTTTTTTTTTTTTTTTTTTTTTTATCTGTCTCTTTTGTTCTTTTTATGGTACTTGTGATTAAACCTAGGGGTGCTTAACCACTGAGCCACAGGCCCAGCTTTTTCAATATACTTTTTGAAATTTTGAGACAGGATCTCAGTAAATTGCTTAGGGTCTTGCTAAGTTGCTGAAGCTGGCTTTGAACTTGCGATCCTCCTGCCTCAGCCTCCTGAGCCACTAGGATTACAGTCATGTGTAATCATGTGAGCTCTGGGTGTGCTATGATGCCTTGACTGGGGGTGGGGGGTGGGGATTCAACCCTTCCTGGATTAGCAGAGAGGATTCTGGAATGAGATGTTGTTGAACCCAGGACGCAAAGAAAGGACCACCGACTCCAATTCTTAGTCAAATTAAGCAAGCTTATGTTGTGCATATAGATTAGTTGTACAGCAGCTGTCCCCTTGAAAAAGTGAGGGCAACCACTTTGTCCAGGAGCAAGGAGGTTTTTATAACACAGAGAATTATAAAGGTAGGTATCTTAGGAATTTACAACTGACAGGGTTCCAGCAAGTGCAATACAGAAGCAGGTAGCAAATCAATGATTTACATGGCTGAACATCTTTACATAGGGAGTAAACTCAGGTTCCAGCATGGGGGCGCCGCTGAGATTTTAAGGAGGGCAGTTACCTAATCAAAGCCAAACATGGTCCAAACAAGTAAAACAAAAATAAACCTTTTATGACCTTGGGTGATGGCTTTTAATCTTAAGATAGAATTTGGCTGGGTTCATCAATGTACTTTGAACTCAAATGACACATCCCTTCTTGGTTGTTGATGGAACCTTCCTAAGGCAGAGTGTGGGTGCTGAGGTTGCATAAGAATTACACTTGGGGGGCTGGGATTGTAGCTCAGTGGTAGAGCGCTTGCCTTGCATGCGTGAGGCACTGGGTTCGATCCTCAGCACCACATAAAAATAAATAAATAGGGGCTGGGGTTGTGGCGCAGTGGTAGCGTGCTCGCCTAGCATGCGTGAGGCACTGGGTTCGATCCTCAGCACCACATAAAAAAAAAAAAATAAATAAATAAATAAAGATACTGTGTCCATCTACACCTAAAAAAAAAAAAAAAAAGAATTACACTTGCGGGGCTTGGGGGCCTAGTAGAGTCATAGCTGGGAAAGGCAATAGGGGAAGTTCTGTGAAAAAAGTTTAAATTATTTGACTCTGAAGGGCTGTCAGGAATGGACAGGGCTGTAACGAGGAGGTATAACACGGGGTGGGAGGGGACATGGCCAGAACATCGAACGCCATCATTGTTCATTCATCCTTTGAATGAGTTTACGTGTTTGGCATTGTACTAGACCCAGTGGTGACAGAGCTGGAAGTTAGGCTAGTTCTTTTCTGCTTTTTAATATTGAGCAGAAATGTATTTCTCATAGTTCTGGAAGCTGGGAAGTCCAAAGTCAGGAGATGAAGGTACTGGCACCCGGCTCAGGCCTTCTTGCTGCATCATGACATGGCGGGAGGCCTCACATGGCGTGGAAGGGCAAAAAGAGGGAGGAGAGAGCTCACAGACCACGGAACACACCCTTACATAGAAGCGCAGATCTCGCCCATAAAGATGGAGCCCTCTTGGCCTAATCACTTCTTACAGATCCCGCCTATTAATACTGTTATTAAGTATTTTCAATTGAATATTTTTATTAGTGCATTATAGTTATACATAATAGTGGAGTTCATTTTGACATAACCTACATGCATGGAATATAATTTGCTCCATTTTAGTCCTCTGGGCTTCCTCTTAGATTAATCCTTAAACTTTATTATGTGGAACAATAATTTAGTGAACTTGTTAAAATGTAGATTCCCAGAATCAATCCCAGGGCATCTGAAGGATAGCATCTAAGTAGAGATGAAGAGCTTCATTTTTGTGGGACAGGGGTTGTGCTGAGGATTGAACCAAGGGCCTCGTACATCCTAGGCAAGTGCTTAAAACACTGAGCTACATTCCCAGCCCTTTTGTTTTTATTTTGAGACAGGGTCTTGCTAAACTGCTGAGGCTGGCCTCAATTTTGCAATCCTCCCTCCTCAACCTCCCGAGTCACTGAGATCACAGGTGTAGACCACCGTGCCTGGAAAAGAGCTTCATTTTCAAGAAGCATATAATGAAGATGCTCCTGGGACCAATTTTTTTTTTTTTTTTTTTTTTGTAAATTGAAAGTCATGATTCTAAAATCTCTTTGTACACAAAAACTAGCCTAGGGGCTGGGGTTATGGCGCAGTGGTAGCGTGCTCGCCTAGCACGTGAGAGGCACTGGGTTCAATTCTTAGCACCACATAAAAAATAAAGATATTCTGTCCACCTACAACTAAAAAATAAATATTAAAAAAAAAAAAACTAGCCTAAATGCTTGGTGCTTAGCTAATAGCTGCCTAGAGAGGCTGTTCAGCTAGTTCATAAGGGTTTAGCTTAACTTGAATACACCAGATGTGACCTGGTGTTGCTCCAGGAAAAGTGACCATTGTAGCAGGGACTCCAGTGTTGGACTCAGGAAAGCAATCCGGGTTAGATGGCCTCACTTTAGACCCAGGGAATTACCTTCTCAGAGCTTCAGTGTCACAAAGCTATAAAGGTTGATGCTGGGTATAGTGGTGCCCACCTGCAATCCCAGTGACTTGGGAGGCTGAGGCAGGAGGACTGCAAATTTGAGGTCAGCCTGGGCAACTTAGGGAGGCCCTGACTCAGAATAAAAGAGGGCTGGGGGTGTGGTTCAATGCCCAATTAAAAAACAACAAAGGATGGGCTGGGATTGTAGCTCAGCGGTAGAGCGCTTGCCTCCCATGCGTGAGGCCCTGGGTTCGATCCTCAGCACCACATACAAAGCAATAAAATAAAGACATTGTGTCCATCAACAACTAAAAAAATATTAAAAACAAAACAAAACAAAGGAATAGGATTGAAATATCCAGGGCGATGACCCACCTTGACAAAGCTGTGATCATAAGAAGGTGGCAGGGTTAAATTTTTTTTTTTTCCTTTTCTGTTTTATCTTGAAGACTCAACTCTATGGCCCCATTCCAGCTTGTGAAGTTGTTTTGTTTTGTATTTTTGTTTTTGTACCAAGGATTGAACTCAGGGGTGCATAACCACTGAGCCACATTATATCCTCAGCCTTTTTATTTTTTAAATCTATTTTATTTTGAGACATCTCATTAAATTGCTGAGGGCCTCAGTAAGTTGCCCAGGCTGGCTTTGAATTCACCATCCTCCTGCCTCAGCCTCCTGAGTCGCTGGAATTACAGGTGTGTGCCACCACCCCCAGCCAGTTTGTAAAGTGTTTTCACCATCATTTTTGTTCATGACATCCACCTTCTGTTGTAGAATTAACCATCTTACTGAGACCTTAAAGAAGACTCAATGGTCAACATTAAGAGTAGTTCCTTGGACAATTCCCTGAATCTGAACTTATTTTATATGCATGTTCTCCGTTCTGAACACGAAGCCCCTGTAAGCAGTCTCCCATAGAAGCTGCCAGGTAGTGGAATGGACAGGAGCTACTTAGCTGTGTCCCATCTACAGTAACCAATGGCATCTGACCAGGGTTGTAGACACTGACTTGCTTTTAGGAAACTAACTCATGGGCTCTGGCAGAAATCTTGCCTTGCTCATTCTGGGCACAATGGCACATACCTGTAATCCCAGCGCCTAGGGAAGCTGGGGAAGAAGGATTGCAAGTTCAAGGCCAGCCTCTGCAACTTAGTGAGACCCTGTCTTGAAAAAAAAAAGGATTGGGGAAATATCTCCGTGGTAGAGTGCCCCTGGGTTCAATCCCCAGTGCCTCAAAAACAAAACAAAGGAACAAAAAAATTTTCCCCCCAGTTCTTGAAGAATAAGTGAGTGAAACCAAATCAGACCTCCTTAATGATCAACGGCTTGATCTGGAAGTGAAAGCCTCTTTAAAGTAAGTTCTACAGGTGCATTCCTCCACACCTGTAGTTCCAGGTACTTAAAAGGCTGAGGCAGGAGGATCGCTTCAGCTCGGGAGTCAGAGGTCAGACTAAGCAACATAGCAAGACTGTGTGTGGCTGTCAGATATTTCTCAGGGTGTGATCTCGAGGCTGTAAGCAATCCACCAGGGACAGGGTGTAGGTTGTCAAATCTGAACCGTGATTTCTAGAACTTTTGGTATTTGTGCATCTCAGTAATTTCTCATGACATGAACTAAATAAAACCGTTTGCTTATTAAATTCTACATTGGTGTACACACTGATCCCGATTTTCTGGAACCACCTCGATGAACTACCATTCAGTTCAATTCTGACACTAACTACTAGGAGTTAGCACACCCTGCACAAATCGAGGGCAAGGTTCTGAACAAGGCTGCCCTCGCTCAGATGCCTGTTGCAAGTGGGCAGCTGACACATGCTTCAGGAATAAATGGATGGATAAATTCACTCTGCAAATGTTTACTGATCAACTACTACTTTGCAGTCCACTGCTGTGTGGGTTGGAGATACGCTGAAGAGCACCCTTTGGCCAAGGACCCTGTATGTTTTCTTCTTAAAACATTCTGCTCCACACATGGTAGTGACTCAATTAATACATGTTTGTAGAATGAATGAACCGATCAGTGAATCAAAATGTTATTTAACAGTGTAAGATCCTTTATCATGAAAACCATACAGGAAGACCTGTAATTTTGTGAACAGGGCATCGCTATGACCTCAGACCTGTGGTGGCCAGACCTAGGATGCAAGCTAAGGTCCTGAGCAAGCTGAGGGGGGGTGGGTTGCTGGGCAGAGTGCAAAGCCATGGTGTGGGGAGCCCCAGGCCAGTGCAGGGTAGGGGAGGATGGCAGCCACTGGCTGGGGTGAAGCTGCTAAGCAGGCTGGACATTGACAGTGTCCAGAGCTACCTCTACTCCATCTGTGTCAGACTGGAAGAACAGGTGACAGGGCCACTTGTGCCACCCCTGACCAAGAATCTCTATTAATAAAGAGAGCCCAGGCATCCTAAATGTGACCTTTACGACAGCCTGGAACACGGATATAGGTAGCAAAATCCCAGAGTAGGAAGTGCTGCCCCAGAACCAGGGTTTAGGTCGCTAGAATTATTATTTTTTTGCTACTGGGGCACTCTACCACTGAGCTACATCCCCAGTCCTTCTTATTTTTTGAGGGAGGCAGGGGTATTGGGGATTAAACTCAGGAGCACTCAACCACTAAGCTACATCCCCATGTATTTTATTTAGAGACAGGGTCTCATTGAGTTGCTTAGTGCCTTGCTGTTGCTGAGGCTGGCTTTGAACTTGAGATCCTCCTGCCTCAGCCTCCCAAGCTGCTGGGGTTACAGGCGTGTGCCACCACACCCAGTTCAGTCCTTCTTATTTTGAAACAGAGTCTTGCAAAGTTGCCCCAGCTGGCCTTGAACTTGTGGTCCAACTGAGTCAGCCTCCTGAATTGCTGGGATTACACGTGGGTGCCACTGCCCCGGGCTGCAGCTAGAATTTCATATCTAGTCCAAGGGGTAACGAGCTTGGATTGCCTTGAACAGATTAGTAGAGCTGTGAATCCTTTATTGGAATAATTTTTAAAATGCCTAACCTAAAACACTATGTTTGGAAGCTGACCAGTGATGGTGAAATATGATTATTAATGTTGAAAAGGCAAAGTTGGTACAACCATATATATACTTATTTACATATGAAGCAAAGAAAGTGGCAGATCTAATAACTACCATAATTTTGAGGGAGTGACAAGCATAAATGCTACTGTGAATATCTGTAGGAACTGATTTCTATTGGTGACAAAAACATAATTATTTTTAATACACTTTGGTTTGCTGCCGACACGCACAACAGAAGGAAATACTACCTTGTGGTTGGAGATTAGTGAAAATAAGGATAGATGAGGATTCTCTTCACCATTCCTTCAAGTTCACACACCCCTGAATTCTAGTCATCTTCCTTGTTTGAAGTACAGCTGTAAGCTTTGAGTCTCTGTCTGCCTACATTGGGGATCAAGGTGATATATCAAGACCTATTTATTGAGCAGCTGTTCTGTCTCAATGCTGAACTTCTTCCGAGCATATGGATTATAAGTTTGTAATACATCACTTCTTTTTACTCCCTATGCATACAACTGTATACAAAAGCAATATGTGTACAAATATGTGTATGTGGATTTTTCTGGAATGAATAAGGTAAGCTTAGTCTATCATTTTGTTTGAAGGCAAGTGTACATTCTGGTAAAAATTAGGGAGGCTGAGACAGGAAAATTGCAAGTTCAAAGCCAGTCTCAGCAAAGGTGAGGTGCTGAGCAACTCAGTGAGACCCTGTCTCTAAATAAAACACAAAATAGGGCTGGGGATGTGGCTCAATGGTTGAGTACCCTTGAGTTCAATCCCTGGTACCAAAAAAAAAAAAAAAAAAATTAAACTGTGGTTAATATCAGATGGGAAGCCCTCTTTAAACACCTGTTGTGAAGCATCCTATATATAACTTTAATGAAATTAGCACATTCTAGTCAAAATAAACAAAACAACCTTGGCAATAGAAGAATAATGAGTATTAACTGAGGGTAAGGTATGGATTGGCAGTAGTGTGTGTTTAGCATGTGTGAGGCCATTAAAAAAAAGTATTAATGAATGGCTTGACTGAAGGCCTTGCTGATTCCAGGTTCACCTCCACTTTGTTACCAGTGGGTCTGCATAGTGTGCTTTGGAGCTTTCATGGGTGATCCTTCTGGCCTGGGACTTCCTCTTTGCACTGTCAGCCATCGGGTAGGGTGGGGGACACTCATTGTGTGCCCTGGTGTGTAGCTGGGGTCCCTCACCATTTCTGTACATTCTGATTATAGAGGCAGAAAGAAATCAGGATCTGCCCTTCTTGGGAAAACTTCTAGTTTACACCACCAAGCTAATTTCCCCCATATTGTGGTCTCAGAAAAGATGATTGATAACTGGCTCCTTCCAATCCTCCCCCAAATGGTATAGTTGTTTCTCACTATCCTGGGACATTCATTCTGGAACCTCCTATAGATACCAAAATTCAAGGATGCTCAGGATAGTGTTTGCATAGAACCTACAAAATCTTCCTGTATATTTCACATCATCTCTAGTTGACTTGTAATACCTAACACGATGTAAATGCCATGGAAATGGCTGTCCTATGGTATTGTTCAGGGAAATGTGTACTGGTATAGTACAGACAATGGCGCAGTTTTCTTTTTCTGAATATTTTTGATCACTGGTTGTTGGAATCTGTGGAGGTGGAACCACAGTTATGGAGGATGGATTCTCCTTCCCCCTTCATAGACATGGAGTGTGCTCTGTGCTGTAAGCCAAGGAGAAAAGGCAGGTGAGCAGAGCCTAGTGGACACCAAGAGGGGTTAAAAATGAGCCCCCACCTGGAAAAAGAGTTTGAGTCCCTGCAACACCTACAGTCTGGGTCTTGCACAGAGGGACAGGGAGCTGTTGCTTTTTGGAGTTGATGAGCTGCCGGGTGAAACCAGTAAGGAAGCAAGCCCTGGGCCTAAACCTTTACAGTGCAGGTTTCCATAATATGTTTTTACCTAAAACACTTCCAGAAATAAAAAAACTGACACTTTAAATGGCAGAGGAAAATAATAAAAACATAAAGAGTGAAGATGACATTTAAAAAAAATTCACTTCTCGGGGCTGGGGCTATAGCTCGATGGTAAAGCGCTTGCCTAGCTTGTGTGAGGCACTGGATTCAGGCCTCAGCACCACATTAAAAAATAAATAAATAAAATAAAGGTATTGTGTCCATCTAAAACTAAAAATATTAAAAAGAAAGAAAAAATGAAAACCCCCCAGGCAGCTTTCATTGAAAAAATCACTTTACAATGAGACAGACTGGTTCCTGGTACATTCTGTGGACAGTGAATTCACCCTGGGCACTCCTAATCATCAAATTAATTTATATCTAGGAGATGCTAGTTGACTGTATATTTGGGGGGGGTACCCCCAAATAAAGAGGAGGGACATTTAGAATTGCCATACAAAATCATTCTTGGGACAGGCAGCCTCTGAGTGGGAAGGCTTTTCAGTTATCAAACAATGTTTTGGAACAAACTAAATCATGCATAAAGATACATTATGGGCCAAGTGGGGTCACTGGAGAGGGTAGTGCAAGAACCACAGGAAGAGTCCCGCAGGACGTGCCTTGGGGTCATTTAGGATATTTATGGTGACCATTTACTTATACTGCCTAGAGGACAATCACTCCTTGTTTGCTCCTGAATCCTTGGTTTTGTTTTAACTTTTATATAATTTCATATTATTGTAGGAAAAAACGGAAACAGAGAAGGGTCAGGAACTCTCAAGAGAGGGAAACAGGCCATGAAGCATTCTCTACCAAGAATGAAGGGCTGGGCGAAAGGAAAAACATTTGCCAAACACCTGACCTTTAAGGGCTATGTTTCCTGGCCCTATGGGCCCTACAAAGTTGAACAGCCATTGACATTCATTCACTGGTGGAAGAAATTAGCACATATCCAGTTGTTTTAAGTAAGTGATGTCAACTTCACTGGCACCAAAAAGCAGCTCTGGATGTACAGTGCACTTTGTTCAACAACTTCACATCTCTCCAGTGGTTGGAAGATCTCACAGTGGATCAAATATTTCTATGCATGTTTCATTTCTTTGCTGTCACATTTATAAAGCTCTGAATTCATTCACAATTTCCAGGAAAATGGCATCAGGTAACAAGCCCACCACCTCCAGATGGAGAGTGACATCCAGAGAACAGTTTTATCTGGCACCAAAAACTTGTATTTCTAGATGTGTTTATTTTCAGCTCAAAGACAAAACAGGGGGTGTAGCTCAGTGGCAGAGCACTTGCCTAGCATGCATGAGCCCCTGGGCTCCATCCCCATCACTGCAAAAAAAAAAAAAAGGGGGGGGGCAAAATAAGAAACTCTGTTGTGAAAAACTGTACCTTTCAGTTCACACTCTTGTAATCCCTTAGTCCTTATAAAATAAACATTTTAAAGTATAAGCAGTGGAAAATAATGTAAACTCTGCAGAAGCAGAAAGTAAATTAAGTTTCTTTCAGACTTGCTAGAGGTCCTTTCACTGAATGCTACACTCTTGCAAACCACACTCTGCTGCAAACAGAATTCCTCTTGAACGAAGAAGAAATCTTTGGCCTATTTCATCATTTCCCCGACATTACATAACAGGCATATTTCAAATTCACTTTTTTTCTCCAACTGCAGCAAAAAAGGCAATGGATTGTGTTTGAGGAACCTGAAAAACAGGAAAAAAATGTTTCAGTGGTAGAAGAACAGCTATGGTGTTCAACTGTTACTAAGTTTGGGGCCACAAGAAAATTCAAGTGACTTCATAACAAAAGCAGGCCGGGACCCTGCTGGGGTTTTCCCTGTGAGAAGCAAGACTCTGATTTGGCCTCAGCATGGCCCCTGGATCCAGCACCTGAACTTCCCAACAGATTCCAGAATTTCCATGACTTCCAGATTGTAGTCTACAGGGTCCTGTGAATGTGTGGGATTTTAGATTAGGAATCTGGTTGCCTTGGATTTCAGTTCCCCTCTTACACAGTGGGCACAGAGGGCAAGGTCTGAAAACGCTCTGGGGACAAGAGGAAGTGGGTGGACTTGGGACTTTCTATTGTTAAAGCTTTGTTGGTTTCTCTCAGAGAATACTCAGATCCTTTACCCACCTTAAATCCTGTAATCTTTTAGAAAGAGATTGGACTATGCTTTAAAGATACCAAAAAGGAGGGTGCCATATACCTGTAATCCCCGTGACTTGGGAGGCTGAGGCAGGAAGATGGCAAGTTTGAGGCCAGCCTGGGCAACTCAGCAAGACCCTAAGCAACTTACTGAGACCCTGTCTCAGAATAAAAAATAAAAAGGGCTGGGAATGTGGCTCAGTGGCAAAGCACTCCTAGGTATAATCCCCGGTACCAAAACAGAACAGAACAGAACAGAACAGAACAACAAAACAAAACAAAACAAAACACCTAAGTTCCAGGAAAAAAAATCCTTCCCCATTGCAGGAAAAATGTAGATGCAAGTAGGTGGCCCTTTCATATGGAGGACACAGGAAGGGTCTCTCTGGGCCACTGGAGCTCACTCTGCTGAAAGGCAGCAACTTGGCCTCCGGCAGATGACTGAGCGGCTGGAGGCGCAGGAAGGCCTGATGAGTTTATAAACACAAGACAGAGGGGGGTGGGGGGACGGGACCTCAATATTCCCCTAACCTTAGATTCCAAGTCGGGGGAGTAAACAGAACACAGAAGCATTGCAAGTATAATAAACACGAACAAATAGAAAATACTTGAGATGCTGGTGTGTGTGTGGGTGCACCTGTGCAGCCCTTGCCCCAAAGACACAGCCAGCATCACTTTGGTGGCTCTAGTGACTGTGGACAAGAGGCCAGTGAGCCCTGGGGGTGAGGGGGTGTTGAGGCAGAGGAGGGTGGGTTCTGCTAGCTGGAGAAGACAAGCCAGGCTGGCACAAGACTGTCTCTGCGGCAGAGGTGGCCAGCAGGGGCTGGGGGGGCCCTGCTGCTTAGCCACACTGCCTCTTTCCCCTGCAGTATTGTGTTTAGAGGGGCTTAGAGTCTGTGCTCTCACATTTTAAGGAAACTTGAAGGGTTGGCAAAAGTAAAGAAAGTCTGATTATAGATGGAAAAAAAAAATCAGACATGCAATCGCTAAGGTGAGAATATAAAAAGCAATCAATTGTTTATTTAGTGGGAAAATAGATTGGAAGACAGAGTATGAAACATTGTATTTTGGTTATGGAATTATAAGAAATAAAAGCGTGCCCCCAAAATTCCTTTTAAGGGGATCTAAGAAATCACAATTGTTGCCTAAGCTTCAAAACATCTCAGTCAGATAGGGGAGATTTAATTATCACCATCTTTTAGATGCCACTGAGGACTGTTTAAGTAGCAGGACATCCATCCTACCTGGCCCCTGCCTGGAAAGGGGAGAGGGAGAAGGAGTGTTCTACTCCCACGAAGGCCCAGGGTGATGAACCGAGGCCCTCTTTCTTGAAGGGCAATTTTTGAGAATCTATCTGAAAAGATAAGGTTTCAAGATCCAAATCACAAAGCCCAGGTGCTCTCCTGGGGCACCCTGTCACCCTGTGGTGTGTGAGCTGTGGCTGGAAGGTCCTGTCCACAGAAGGGCTGGCATGAAGCTACCCTACTCAAGATTAGTTCATGAACCAGCTGCAGTGGCACACGCTTATGATCCCTAGTGACTTTAGAGGCTGAGGCAGGAGGATTACAACTTTGAGGTCAGCCATAGCAACTCAGCAAGACTCCATTTCAAAATAAAAAGGGCTGGGGATATAGCTCAGTGGTAGCGCATACACGGGTTCAATACCCAGTACCAAAGCAACAACAAAAGATTAATTTATAAATATTAAGTATCTTTGACAATTTCTGCCCTAAAAGCAGTTTAGGGAAGAAATGAGTTGGCATATTATGCTTCTTTCTGTACGCATGATTCTAGAAAAAGCAATTCTCTGGAAAATAACTACACTGATAGCAAGACCAGAGTAAATCTGATTCTATACTAAGCATAACTTTGCACATCGGAATGAAGGGAGGGAGGGAAAGAGGGAGGACCCAAATTCCTTAGGGGTTTTGCCAGACTTTACAGTGTCTTCCTTTGAAGGAACCCAGCCAAGGCTCAGAAATATGATAAAGGTTCAGAATGAGAAACCAAAAGAACAAAACAAAACAAAACAAACTCCAAACCCAACCGTCTCCAAACAAAAGACGGAACAGCAGGATCAATTTCACTGGTTCAAAAACTTATTTTAATTCTCTCTGTTTAGTGGCATTTGAAAGAAGGAACCAGGCCCCCATCCAGCACAGTGAAAGCACCTCAGAGGAAGTCTCGGGACAGAGGAGCCAAAGCTCAAATCCTGGCGATTTCTTGGATTTCATGTTCATATTTAGTCTCATGCAGTTTCCTAGAGGGTGAGGCAGGCAGGAAAGGCCAGCAGCGGAAGGTGAGGGACGAGAGAAAGCAGCCCGCAATCCTTTCCCATGGACCATGGTCCTCAGGGAATAAGGAATGTGCTGCTCATCAGCTCAGGGTCCAGGGCCATCTGGGATCTGGTCCCTATGACAGCTAAGTCCGCAACTTCCTTTTCTGATGCTCGATCTGGTCCAAGCTGATGGCTATTCAAGATGGCACATCTTTATTTTTTCTTTTTATTTTCTTTTTTGTACCAGGGATTAAACTGAACCCAAGGGTGCTTAACCACTGAGCCACCTCCCCAGCCCTTTATTATATTTTATTTAGAGACAGGGTCTTACTGAGTTGCTAAGGGCCTCACTAAGTTGCTGAGGCTGACTTTGAACTTGCGATCCTCCTGCCTCAGCCTCCCAAGTCGCTGGATTACAGGCATGTGCCACCACACCTGGCTCTTTTTTCTATTTTTAATGGCTGCAGACCTCTGACTACTGGTGAAGGGGTCTCTGCTTGCTGTGAGAGGCAAAGGAAAGAGAAAGAATGTTTGATGGATCATTACATCAAGCAGTTGCTGAGAGGTCGTAGCCCCTTTTTGATTGTTTGAGCAGGATCAGGTGAGGGGTTTAAACCCTTGCCCAGCAGAATGGTATTTACCAGCTCACAAAGAGGCAGTCTTGAATAAATAAGGGCAAAAAATGCCAGTCAAATAGAGAATTAAGAAAGAGCCCAATATGCTTAAAAAGAATTTTGATAAAGTCCTATGTTTTATTTTATTTAAAAAAAAAATTTTTTTTTTTAGTTGTAGATGGACGCAATTTCTTCATTTTATTTATTTATTTTTTATGTGGTGCTGAGGATCGAACCCAGTGACCCACGCATGCGAGGCAAGCGCTCTTCCACTGAGCCACAACTCCAGCCCAAGTCCTATGTTTTAATACTTACATAATTATCTTTAAATGGTCATAAATATCTTGAAAAACTTACCCTATTCAACTAGCTGATATTACATTTCAGAATGGGTGGAAGTCCGCGTAGCCTGTGCCTGAAATTAAATGGTCTGGGCTGAACCCCAGCTTCTGTGGTCAGTAGCAGTGCGACGTGAGCAGGATGTTCACCTCTCTGGGCCAGTGTTTACACAGCTCTGATAGAAGAATACCACAACCCTCACTGGGTTGATGCCTGCCCTGTAGGTGACAGGTGGCAGGATGACATGCTGGTCACAAGAGAGGCAGCATGGACAGTGAGAAGGCAAGTCCTATGAGTGGAGACTGGCCCTCAGCCTCTGCTTCTTAGTGACCACCAAGGGCAGGACTGGCTTTCCTGAAGCCTGTGGCCTCTCAGGACAACACGTGGCTCAGAAGGTGTTGTATCCCCTGTGGCAAGTGCTGAGCACAGTGGTTGGCACATGGGAGGTGACCACTGCGGCCCAGAGTCCGACCACAACTCCTGCTGGGTCCTCAGGTGACCCTCAAGGAACCCTTGCTGGAGAAGCCGGCATGTCAAATAACGAAGGGCTCAGGCATCCGCATCACTGAAGCTGGGGCCACCTCCCTCGGCACTGCCCGAGGCATAACTGCTATAATTAAGGTACAATTGGGCTCATGTGACCTACTTGGAGAGCAAATGAAAACCAACTGAAAGGCTGGAAAAATTCTATTCAAGAAGGATGAGAGAACTGTACACACTTGTTCTGGAGACAAATGACAAATGACAGAAATGTACTGTACAGGGCTGTGACATGAGAAGAGAGATTAGTGAGGACAAGGGTCAATTTTCAGCTTAAAAGAAATGATATTGTTATTTTCCTAAGGCCGGGCTGGGAAATCAGAGACACTCAAAACACACAGAGTCAGAACAAAAGGCCCAAATAACCCTGCCACCCGCGCTCAAGTTTGTGGGTTCCTTTGTTAAACTAGCCACTCCATTTCAATTTCCGGAGTTTTCTTTCTCAGAGACGATGAAGAGAAAACGTGGTTATTGATAAAGTGGAACTCCTGTTTCTTAACAACAAACATATTAACACCCCCAACTAGACCTCACAGCACCAGACAGACAAGTCCACACCTTGTCTTAACATAATTTCATTTAAACAGCTCTTTACCTTCGTCACCACAGCCTGGGTCTGTAGTGTTTTAGGAAGGAAGACTTACAGGAAACAAAGAAAAAAATTCCTCTATCTGGACTCCTGGCAGTGAAGCCAAAGGGAGTCTTACAGGCATGGCGTGGGCCTCGCTCAGAGATGGCCGGAGAGGGACCTTTAGGTCAGGCAAGCTCATCTGAAGGCCCAGAATGTTCTGGCAAGAGAGAAGGGTACTGGGATAAGGAACAGGAGTAGATGGGGAAAGAATTGGGGTGTTGGAGGAAGGACTATCTCCTGAAAATATGCTGGACATGCTGATCTATGAGATGGGGGAGGCAGCCCCAAGCCCTGAAAACTTCTGACTGAAAGTTTTCTGGGGAGGAGGATCGGGAGTGTGGCTAGTTTCTCCATGACAGGTAGTTAGGACAAAAGCCAACAGGTGTGGCTGAGTCGCTGAGGGGTGGACAGCTCTGTGCTAAGAAGCTGTAAGTGAAGCCAAGCCCCCCACTCTGAAACCCTGTGGATCAGGAGTCGCAAGTGCCCCGATTTCGGCTGCTCTGTCCTCCCTGTTACTGAGTTAGAAGATACGTCCATCTGTAAGTGTCCCTCTAGAAGCAGAAGAGTCCATGACATTGGCTGTGCCATAGTCAAGGGTTGGATTGTGTCCCCCAAAGGATATGCTAGAGCCCTAATCCTGAGCACTGTGACAGTGACCTTATTTGAAAATGGGGTCTTATGTAGAGTAACCTAGTGAAGATGAGGTCGTTGGCGAGGATGTGGGAAAAAAGGCACACTGTTGGGGGGACTGCAAACTGGTGCAACCACTCTGGAAAGCAGTATGGAGATTCCTCAGAAAACTTAGAATGGAATAACCATTTGACCCAGTTATCCCATTCCTTGGTTTATACCCAAAAGGACTTAAAATCAGCATACTATAGTGATGTGGCCACATCAATGTTCACAGCAGATCAATTCACAATAGCTAAACTATGGACCCAACCTAGGTGCCCTTCAATAGATGGATGGATTAAAAAAAAAAAAAGTGGTATATATACATAGTGGAATATTACTCAGCCTTAAAGAAGGATGGAATTACGGCATTTTCTGGTATATGGATGGAACTGGAGAATATCATGCTAAGTAAAATAAGCCAATCCCAAAGAACCAAAGGCTGAATGTTTTCTCTGATATGTGGATGATAATTCACAATAAGGAGAGGGGCTAGGGAAGAATAGAAGTACTTTGGATTAGACAGAGGGGAGTGAAGGGAGGGGAGGGGGCATGGGGGTAGGAAGGATAGTAGAATGAATCAGACATTATTACCCTTTGTGCATATATGACCACATAACTGGTGTGATTCTACATCATGTACAACCAGAAGAATGGGAAGTTATACTTCATTTATGTATGATGTGTCAACATGCATTCTTCTGTCATGTATAACTAAATAGAACAAATAAAAGAATGAATTCTTAAAAAAGAGAAAGATAAGGTCATTATGGCAGGCCTGAGTCCAATACGACTGCTGTCTTGTAAGGAAGAGGAGGCCGTGAAAAGAGACACTCACAGGAGAGCCCTGGTACAGACCAGAGGAGTGAGGCAGAGTGTGGTGGGTTTGCCCATGACACCCCTTGGAGGGAGCATGAGACCTTGACCCTGACCTTCACACTCCCAGAACCACAGGGGAATAAATCTCTGCTGTTTTGAGCCCTCCTTCTGTGGTGCTCTGTTACGGTGGCCCTAGGAAATGAACACACCGAGGTTCTTCTGACTCGTGGTCATCTACTCTGTACCAATGGATGCGTAGTAGAGAGGTAAGATGTTACTCTTTTAAAGGCCTGTGGACTGACCACCTAATTCCATGTCCACATCTGGGAGTGGATTGAAGTCATTGGCGGCTGTGAGGCAGGAACTTGTAGGAATCAAGGAAGGACTTTACTTATCTGATCACTTTTGTAACTAGTATCAGAAAACCAAAAAAACCAAAAAAAACCCAAAAAACAAAAAAAGCATTTGAACTAAAACAACAGAAAAGGAAGAAAAAGTACAAACACAACAGCTTACCTGGAGTGGGTCCCGGCAGGTTCTTCTGTAGTTAGAATAAACCTTTCACTTGCTCTGTGTCCGTATCCAGGTCTATGTCATAAAAGCAGGGCCGAGTGGGCAGCCCTGGCATTGTGCTCATCTGGAGGGAAAACAAAGTATTCTATGTTGGCACATGTCACACAGTGATCACACTGGATATGGCTGGCCCAGTGACAACAATCAACCACATCATGTGGCCTGCCTCGTGGAACACTAGACTCTGTATATGCGCTTTTCTTTAG
Source organism: Geosciurus inauris (assembly GCA_004024805.1). Lineage (NCBI taxonomy): Eukaryota > Metazoa > Chordata > Mammalia > Rodentia > Sciuridae > Geosciurus > Geosciurus inauris. Next base: position 45,991 of record PVHX01012759.1, read on the forward strand.
ATTGGCCAGCTGTTATTTCTTTTTTTTTTTTTTAAATATTTATTTTTTAGTTGTAGGTGACAGAATATCTTTATTTTATTTTTATGTGGTGCTGAGGATCGAACCCAGTGCCTTATGCGTGCTAGGCGAGCACGCTACCACAGCGCCGTAATCCCAGCCCCGGCCAGCTGTTATTTCAATCTCTAGAAAAGGTGAGTGTTGATTCCATGGTCCACGGCACACCAAAACTTTCCTTCCATGTCAAGTCTTGGTGCTGAACCCCAACTCTGGGTGCGAGTGTGGGTAGAGTAAATGGCAGCTTCTTCTCACCAGTGGGTACCTGTTTGGACAAAACCTCCAGAGCACTGTGGAATCTGTTGTGAAGCCCCAGTTGCCTGCTCACCTTGAGCAGTCTCAGGTGTATTTTGTGCCAGGCCCTTGGGCTCAGAGTTTTGCCTGCTTTATGTTCTCAACAATCTATGGGGGAAGTACTTTCATTAATTCCATGTTACAAAAGAAGAAACTGCGGTTCAGAGAGGTGCCCAAGGGCACATGGGTAGTAAATGCCATACAAGGATTCTGACTCTTCCTGCAATGTCACTCCAACTCATGTCCCTACTGCTACCTCTGTGACACACTGGGTTTTGCATGGATGACTTCATCCAGCTCCCTGCACCCTTGGACGTAGGTACTAACTTCCACCTCACTTTACAGATGAAGCCAGGGGATGTTTAGGCAGGAAGGCTGATGCCTAAGGATATAGCCAGTGCTGGGAGTGGTGGAGCATGCCTCAGAGACTCAGGAGGCTGAGGCAGGAGGATCACAAGTTTGAGGCCAGCCTCAGTAACTTAGCAAGGCCCTGTCTTAAAATGAAAAATTAAAAGAGCTGGGGATGTAGCACAGGGGTAAAGAGCCTCTGGGTTCAATTCCTAGCACCAAAAAAGCAAAACAAAACAAATAAAACCAAACCAAAAAGGGTAGTCAGTGGCAGAGACAGAATTAAGCCCAGTTCCTCGTGGCTTTGCTGTGCCAAGTCTGGATGAGCACTTTAAAGGGCGCTCTTTGTCTCCTGCTTCAGAAGCCACAAGTGTGCCAGGAACAAGTACTGGTTCCCAGGGACCCACACACTAACACTGCTCCAGGATCTGGACTGTGAGGTTCCCAGATAACCTGCTGCTCCAGTTTAGTCTTTCCTGCTGTGCCCTAACAGTGCTGCTCACAGGCATAGGGGCATCTGATGGGTACCTGGGCAGCACCTGGGCCTCTGCCTAGCCCGGTTCTCCCAAGGCTAAGCACTGTGTCCTGCAGGCGCGGGCCTGCCCTGGCCAGGAGCGCTCCTCAGGAGGTGCAGCCAGGAGGCGGCTGGTGCTTACTGGCAACCCGGGCTGGACCGCCTCTTCCCACCCCACCCACTGCTCTCACAGAGTGACCTCCACCAGGCCTGCAGGCTCCAGCTCTCCCACACTCTGCTTCCTTTCTGGGGGATGGAGTTCTCCACCACCTACTCCTGCCCCCGTGTATAGGATCTCCTCTCACTCCGACCTCACACGGGGGTGTGTAGCCAGCAGCAGCCTAGAAGTCTGTTAGGAATTCGGAGGCCCCAGACCTGCTGGGTAAGAGCCTGCAATGACAGTGGGTGCCCAGGGGATTTGGAGGCACACTGCAGTTTGAGAAGTGCCACCGGCTTAGACTCCCAGGGCGTCCATTACCACTGGTCACCTCACTGCCCTCTCCTTCAGCCCCAGGGAACGGCAAGGGCTGAAGAACCTGTTAGATCCCTGCCCCTGCAGTACCACCCACTGCTCACCTGACAGCGAGCGGAGAGCAAATCTGGGCACCTGCAGGCCTCATGAACTGTTCCTTTCCGCCCTATTGGGCCTGGGAGGGTGGAGTGGGGAGGTGGGGGCGGGGCAAGGAGCAGGCACAGAACACCCTGGTGGCCGGTGGCAGCTGCCATCTTGCTAACGGGACAGGCCTGCACTTCAGGGCTATATGGCTAAAAGGGCTTCTGAGGCCTGCCTGGAATAAAGCCCCCATAACACATCTGTGGCATTCTGGGTTCCAAATTGCTAACTACAAGGACATTGTTTTGGGGGGCGCTGGTACTGGAGATTGAATTTAGGGGTGTTTAACAACTGAGCTGCATCCCCAGCCCTTTTAAAAATTTTTATTTAGAGATGGGAGCTTAAGAAGTTGTTTAGGGTCTTGCTAAGTTGCTGAGGCTAGCTTCAAACTTGCCACCTCGGCCTCCCAAGTTGGTAGGATTACAGGTATGCCTTATTGTGCCCAGCTATGGAAGGTACTTTTATACTTCTATAATCTGTATGGGGCTATGAATTTAGAGAAGGAAACAGCATTTCATAATTTAAGAGAGAAAAAAGGGAATGATCATATTCAGCCATATTTTGCCGCATCCCTTAATTCTCTGGGCCCAAAGCATCCTTTACAAGTAAGGACCTCATGTAAACACTGTGGCAGGTGATGCTCCTGAGGCTGCAACATTATCCACTTTAGAACAGAATTCAGCAACAGGCAGTTCAAGTTCAAATCCACTTGAGGTGACAAAAACCAAGCAGAACTCTGAAGGAAGTGTATGTGGAGCCACAAAGGCACCAACAGAAGAATCTGTAGACAACCCAGCTGTACCCACCCCCCCATGTCCAAAGTCTCTCTACAGAAGAAAACCGTCAAGTCTCCAGCAGTACATCTGAGCTGCTGAGAGGCCAAGACTGAGGAAGTCAGGGTATGATCCCTGTGTTCCTACAAGAGGTTCTGCTGGTTGCCATGAACCAGAATGTGGGTCTTCTGGTCCGATTCTGTCACCAAGTTGGGAGTTCAACTCAGCCAAAACACTTTGTGCCAGTAAGCGTGACATGCCTTTCCTTCATTTTGACTTATTCTTTCAAATGGGAGGGAAACGAGTTTAATCAAAAGATTCCCATGTGCCTTTCCAATGATGCAATAATCACTTCCAAGAATCTGGACTACTTATTTGGAATAAGCCAGAGCAGACAAGAAACCACACAGCACTCTAGAGCCTGGAGGTTCCCTGACCTGTGAGTAAACAGCCGTCTCCAGTCTACTCCTAAGGTAGGACTTTTCCTGCTGGGCACACACAACGCGGAGTGCTGTGAACAGACTACATGTTCATGTGGCATTCTCTACCCATAAAAAACTTACCACAGAATTGCAGTCCTTAGACAAGACTCAGTTCAGCACTACAGGAAAAAAAGACAGCCCTTGGGAGTTGACCCCTGGCCACATGCCCGAGGTCACTGGGGCTGTGTGTTGACTTTATCTCTGTGACCTGTAAGGAGGCCTCCTGCTTAAAATAACCAAGGAGCCACTAAATTGTACTTACTTGTCATGCAGCATTAATGGATTCTTTTACAAAGGCCAAGAAACATGGTCTTTTGCCCTTCATGACCCTAACTTTGACTGTAATAAATCTTCCAAGTCTTTAACTTAGGGTTAATCTTATTTTAGGGAAACAGTAAGTTCTACCAATAGCCTTTATGAATATACATTAAACACTATTAAATAGAAAATGGAGATATATTTAAAAACTAATCATTTAAGAAGTACAAAAATATTCTTGGCATGAACAGAAAAAATATTAAGAATTGTTTCAGCTGGGCACGGTGGCATACACCTGCAATCCCAGGGCCTTAGGAAGCTGAGAGGGTCAGAAGTTTGAGGCCAATCTCAGCAACTTAGCAAGGCCCTAAGAAACTTAGTGAGACCCTGTCTCAAAATTAAAATAAATAGAAAAATAAATAAATAAATAGAGCTGGGGATATAGGTTAGTGGCAAAGCTCCCTTGGGTTCAATCCCTAGTACAAAAAAAAAAAAAAAGTTGTTTCATAAAGTAAAATAATTTTAATTTCTACTTAACTAAAATATCATTGCAATTAGTTTTGTTGTGTTTGTAAAATAATTTATTTTCTGATTTCTCCTTAAATCTACTACTTTTTCCTTCTGAATAAGCCACTTAGTTTTATTTTGATTCAGAAAAGCAGTAGCATTTTTATGCATATATCTATTTTGTTCTTACAGTGGAAGGAAATCCTACATTTTTCTTACCTTTCTCAGAAGATGGCTGATATGTGTATCAACTTGTTTAAAATACTTAACTAGAAACAAAACAAAACAAAACACTCCTGTACTGGTTAACAATTGTTCAGGTAAATTAAAATGGAGACCAGACTGGAAGAATCCGTGAGCAGATAAAACCACATAGGCCTCACAGGGACAAACACAAGGGAAACTGGACATGAGCTCTTTATTGTAAATATTTATATTAAAAAAAAGAAAACATGCCCAGCCAATCAGAAGTAGCCAATCAACTCACACAACTTGGGACTTTCCAATGGGATAAGTCACATGCAGCAGGCTGGGATGTGGCTTGGAGTAGAGGGCTTACCTAGCATGCATGAAGACCTTGGTTTGATCCCCAGCACCACAAAAAAGAAGGAAAAAATCACCATAAATCAAATATGGCAGCTCTTTAATTGTACACCATCAAAGGTTTTCTCTGCTTTACTTCTGTGTTCCCTGGTGGAGCTCCTGATCCACTTCTGGTTTGGAGCAGATACAATTTATGAATTGTTGTTTGTTCAAATGAACTCTTTAAAGTTTTACTTGGTCTTAGTTTACCTTTTAAAACATGACATTATAATAGAATTTAAGTAAACAAGATTTTCTCTTTGATGAAATATCTAAAAAATTAACATCTCAGTAAGTATAGTTATTTTATGAACTGTTATTAATATAGTATCTGGCAATATTAGGTCCCTAATAAATATTTTTTATTTTATTATTATGTTTCTTTTTTTTTTTTTGTACCAGGGATTGATCCCAGGGTCGCTCAACTACTGAGCCACATTCCCACCCTTTTTTACATTTTATTTAGAGACAGGATCTTGCTAAGTTGCTTAGGGCCTCCATAAGTTGCTAAGGTTGGCTTTGAACTGGCAATCTTCCTGCCTCAGTCTCCCAAGCCACTGGGATTATAGGCACATGCCACTGACCCTGGCTAATAACTATTTTTTTTAAATGGTGGGGTAAAACCAGAGGATGATTAGAGGATAGGACATAAACAAATGATAAGAGAGCTTCTTGGAGCTTAGACTCTTTGTTTCTTCCCTTTGACTAACTTTAAGATGATCCTCGAGGAAAAATGGCCCAGTGAAATGTCCAGTGACTGAGGGAGGAAGGAGCGATATTAAAAGTCAATATAGTGAAAACAGAGCTGCTATAATAGGAATGTCTATTGCTTGACTTAGTAGTGATGGAATGTTCTGGAATTTCTTTCCACTTGAGCAGTTAGGTAATATCTACCCATACAGCTTGTGACTGCATTCTAAAGGTGACCTATATTTAGTAGTTGGGGTCCTCTGTGAGCTTAAAGCTCACTCATCTTTCATGGTGGCTGATCAACCCTACAGTGTGGACTCTCTTGAGTGCCCGTGTCTCCCTGAAAGGAGGAAAACTGTTTAATTCAGCTCAGAAACCTTTGCTAAGGGCTCACTGAGAGGACACCAAGTTGGCCAGGACCTGGTCTGTTATAGTTTGTATGTGATGTCCCCCAAAAACTCATGTGTGAGATAATGCAAGAAAACTTAGAGGAGAAATGATTGGGTAGTGAGAGCCTTAACCCAATCAGGGAATTAAAAACTTGATGGGATTAACTGAGTGGTGACTGAAGTGGCAGGGTGTGGCTGGAGGAGGTGGGAATTGGGAGGCGTGGCTTTGGGATATATATTTGTGTCTGGCAAATGACGAGTCTCTCTCTGCTTCTTGATCATCATGTGAGCTGCTTCTCTCCACCACACTCTTCTGCCATGTTGTTCTGCCTCACCTTGAGCCCTGAAGAATGGAGCCGGCAGTCTATGGACTGAGACCTCTGGAACCGTGAGCCCCCAAATAAAATTTTCCTCCTCAAAAATTGTTCTGATGGGATCGTTAGTCACAGCAGCGGAACAACTGACTAAAACATGGTCCTTGCATCCAGAGGGACAACCAAACCATATAAAGTAGACCATGGGGCACCTGGGCTAAGTCTTTACTTGTAGCTTAAAAGTTTTTAATGCTTTAACTTTTTATATCAAAGGAATGAACTGAATCAATTCCCAGCTTATAACTTCCTGAAGTGGAGGTCATGCTCCATGAAGATTGCCCTCCTCTGCTCTCAGACGGTGCTGGCACTGCATGGCTCACATTGTTCCAATTTATTTCAGTGGCCTTGAATGAAAGACTGAACAAGCACAGCGATTTCTCTCTTTTGCAAGTAGAATACACATTTCTTTTAGGGGTAGGAAGCCTGTCCTTAATGAATTTTTCTATTAGTTTTAAAAACACTGCTTTAAAAATTATTTTTGGCATGGAAGGATATATCATCAATTCCTACCACCTGACAAGGTCGGCATTGTGGATATTCCTATTTCTCCCTTTTTTGCAGATTAAGAAAACAAGACAAGGAAAAACTAATTGATTTGCCCCAAATCACTCAGCTTGTTGGTGGAGATAGAATTCAAATGCAGACAATGTGACTCTAGTGTCTGAGCCCTACCCACTGAGCCCTGGTTGTCGCCACACTTCATGGGATGTGGTGTCACCTCTCCAGTAGCAGCAGGCATGCGTCAATTGCAGAGGCTGTGAAGATGCATGTGCCCAGGTCGGAAATGCATAGGAAATGTTATGAGTTCTCCAGGGTTCTATGCATGCTTCCAAGCTACCAGGGAATTCATGAAAATATATCTGTATTTTACAATTTTAGCCTTGACTCCTTCTCCATTTTAACATCTGTTTAAGAATGTGTAATAGAGCTCACATTTGGGATAGTATCTTCCAAATTACATCTTCAAAAGCTAGAGACTGCAGGGCTGTGGCTCAGTGGCAGAGCACTTGCCTGGCATGTGTAAGGCACTGGGTTCAAGACTCAGCACCACAGAAAAACAAGTAAATAAAAGTAAAGGTATTGTGTTCATTGATGACTAAAAATTAAAAAAAAAAGCTAGTGACAGCAGCAGTGAGTCAATAATGCCTTATGACCATAAAAAATAAAGGCTTTCAAATGATAGAAATACATTAACTATCCAGAGTTTTTCCTTATAAATAACAGGCTTGTTACCCTTTTAAGATTAGATATGGATTATTTACACCTGTCTGAAAACTGTACCAGTCATCATTATTTCCTGAAGTAACTAAAGAGCCATCTGCATAAATCAGTTACAAATTTCAGGGAGGGAGTGGGCATGTAGCTCAGTGGTAGAGCACTTAGCTTGCATGCATGAGGTCCTGGGTTTGATCCTTAGCACAACAACCAAACCGAACCGAACCGAACCGAACCGAACCGAACCAAACCAAACCAAACCAAACCAAACCAAACCAAACCAAACCAAACCAAACCAAACCAAACCAACCGAATACCAAAATAAAAGCCACACTGTCTGTCTGTAGTTCCTAATTAAGGTGATCAACTTTGGAACTAAAGAATCAAGACCCGGAGTATTCAAGTAAATGGGGGCAGCACTGATCAAGGATGGGGGCTGCTTAAGTGAGAAGCCTCCAGAAGTGTGACCAGGTATGATTCTAAACTGAACTGCAGTGTTTAGGGAATGAAAAGAAGTCTACCCTGTGCAGGTCTGAGATGCCATGTATGCTCTTCTCTACTGGGATCTCTGCAGAATCTTCAATCATTAGCTCTTTGACCTGCAGGTGGCATGCCATGAGAGTCTCCACTAACTGGCTATTGAAGATTTTATTGTTTGGAAGATTAATATTAAGTAATTAAATTCTGATTTCTGAGAAGCCTCTCCCCTGAAAATTAACTAATGATCTGGGCCTAGGCTTTATCCCTAGGTCCTACTGGTAGTTAAATCATTATTCTTGTGACCCCTTTAAGGAGAGGAGAAGGAAGAAGAGCAGTCAGGGTGGGTAACAGGCATTGCTCCGACCCAGCAAATCCATTTCTTTTCTCCACTTATCAAAGGAACTGCTGCCCTTCTGTGCCATGTAGTTTAACTTTGTTTTTTATTTTTGTGGTGCTGAGGATAGAACCCAGGGCCTTCGCATGCTAGGCAAGCACTCTGCCTTGTCTTGATCTTGCAGTTTTGGACAGTACCTCCTGGCTTTCTAGGAGAGGCCAGGAGTTAGCTCTTTGTACTACCCAGGCTCACCCCTCTTTTTGTCTCCAACTACAGAGCTATGGTGACCTCCAGCTAGATCCCAGGATTTATGAGGATGATGTGATATCTACAGTGAGCCATCTTGCATACCATGATGCTCTCATTCCTGCATATCTTCTTTAGTAACTGTCTTCTCCTCCAGCCAGAGCATCACACACTCACATTCCTTGTTTATGGTCTCCCCCACTAGAATAGAAGCCCATGAAGGTGAGGGTTGTTGTCCCTTTTTCATGTATATAGCGAGTGACTGGAGGTCAAGATCCCATGTGGAAGGGGAAGGAATTTCCCAGCAGCTCCAGGAGGGACGAAGGGAGACAGGCGTTATGCCTTGTCTGCTCAACTTCCTTCACACCTGTCACCCACAAGTCATCCACTGACAGAACGGTGACTCCCAATCAGCCCCTCTCCTTGAGTGAAGTTCAGACTTGGGGTGCATCTCTAACCAAGGAAATGTGGCACCAGGGACCTGTGGTTATGTTCCGTTACCTGGTAAAACTGAAGGGACATCACCCTGCGTTAGCAGATTCAAGAGAGAGACTTTCCCTCTTGCTGGATTTTAAGAAACAAGCCAGCCTGTTGTGAAAGGGCCTAAGAGGGTCACATGGCATACAAATCCCCACCTGTGACCTCTAGGATCTGGGAGTAGACGACAGCCAGCAAGAAGCTAGGTCCTCAGTCCTACAGTTCCAGACAACTGCGTTCTGTGACTAGCTCTGCGAGGTAGTAAGAGGACCCCAGGCCTCAGGAGAGAACTCGCCCAGCTGTGCTCAGTCTCCTCACCCACGGAGACTAGATTGGAAGGGGGTGAATGGTGTTGCCTGATCGGTGACGTCTGTGGTGATCTGTTGCACAGTGGAGAGGAGAAGATAAATCGGGGCATCTTGCTCTTTCAGGGTCTGCTTGCTCATGGGGGTGAGAGAGGCTCCAGCAGCTTAATGAAAGGGCACGGAGGTCAGTTCTAGAACTCTAAACTTGCCTCTGTTCTTCACACACTTGACCGATGGTTTGGCTGGGGGTATGGCTTTCTCTGAATTTTGAAGACCTGCAATCCAACCTCCCATGGCGCTGCTGACAGGGCCGATGCCATTCAGATTCTGGATAATCTGAGCAGTGTTGTGCTTTCCTCTGAAAGCTCTACTCTCCCCTTCTGCTTCCCAGGGTTTCTGTTCACTTTATGATGAGGTACACTGGACTGAGTCTACAAGCCCATTTCACTGGCCCCTCTGGGTAGAGTCTTTCTGTTCTGGGGGAAAAAAATGAAGTAGGGTAGGAGATCTTTTTTTTTTTTTTTTTTCATAATCTCTCCCCCTTTGGAGTCTCTTGTTTGCTGGAATTCTCATTATTTGGACGTTAAGCCTTTTGGATGGATCCTCTAACCTTTGGAATTTTTTTCTTTCGTTTTTCTACTCTGTTGCCAGTTTATTTTTGAAACAAATAGCATTACTGAGCAGCTTTATTGAGGCAAACTTGGCACATGACACACTGCAGATGTCCAAGTGTAAAGCTTATTGTGTGCTATTATAAAAAACCTGCTAATGTGGGCTGGGGCTGTAGCTCAGTGGTAGAGCACTTGCCTCACACGTATGAGGCACTGGATTTAATCCTCAGCACCACATGAAAATAAATAAATAAACAAACAAACAAACAAACAAATAAATTTTTAAAAAAGCTGCTATGAACATTCATGCTCGGATCTTTATATGGGCACATGCTTCATTATCTTGAGTAAATATGAGGAATGGAATGGCTTGGCTGTAGGGCAGGAATGAAGAAACCACAGGCTGTTTTCCAAAAGGGTTGTACTATTACATGTTCTTACCAGCAGAGAACCAGAGGTCCATTTGTTCCACATCCTCACCAACATTTGGTACGATGAGTCTTTTTAATTTCAGACATCCTAGTAGTGACATCATGGTATTCACTGTGCTTTTAATTGGCAGTTCCTTAATGACTAATGATGGTAAGCATAATTGTTACGGGCATATCATCTCATACTTTCTTGGGTAAAAGGGTTTGAATCTTTTACTTATTTTTTAAGAGTTATTTTCTCCCTGAGTTTTATGAGTCTATTTTATGTTATGGATACTTGTTCTTATCAGATAGATGACTGGCAAATATTTTCTCTCACTCTGAAGCTTCTTTAGTTTCCAAATTTTGGAGTTTTCCAGATTCTTTCAGGGTTGATTTCTGATTCAATTCCATTGTGGTTACAGAATATATATATATATTTTAATTATTAATTTATTTAAATGCATTTCAAGTCATAATACATATATAGAGCTCAATTTTTCCATTTCTCTGGTTGCAAACCAGATAGAGTCACACCATTTGTGTCTTCATACATGCACCAAGGGTAGTGAGGATGATCTCACTCAACCATCTTTACTACACTCATTCCCCTTTCCCACCCCCCACCTCCCCCCTGCCCCATCCAGAGTTCCTCTATTTCTCCTATGTTCCCCATTCCCATCCCCCTTATGTATCAGCATCCACTAATCAGAGAGAACATTCGGCATTTGGTTTTTTGGGATTGGCTTACTTCACTTAGCATGTTCTCCAATTCCATCCATTTGCCTGCAAATGCCATAATTTTATTTTCTTTTATTGCTGAATAATATTTCATTGTGTATATGTACCATGGTTTCTTTACCCATTCATCTATTGAAGGGCATCTGGGTTGCTTCCACAGTTTTGCAATTGTGAATTGTGCTGCTATAAACATTGAAGTGGCTGCTTTACTGTAGTGTGCTGCTTTTAAATCTTTAGGGTATAGGCCAAGGAGTGGGATAGCTGGGTCAAATGGTGATTCCATTCCAAGTTTTTTAAGAAATCTCCATACTGCTTTCTAGATTGGTTGCACCAGTTTGCAATCCCACCAGCAATGTTTGAGTGTACCTTTTTCACCACATCCTCGCCAGCACTTATTGTTGCTGGTATTTTGGATAGCTGCCATTCTGACTGGGGTGAGATGAAATGTGAGAGTAGTTTTGATTTGCATTTCTCTAATGGCTAGAGACGTTGAACGTTTCTTCATATATATGTTTATTGATTGTATATCTTCTTCTGAGAGGTTTCTTTTCAGCTCCTTAGCCCATTTATTGATTAGGTTGTTTGTTTTTTTGGTGTTTTTTGAGTTCTTCATATATCCTGGAGATCAGTGCTCTATCTGATGTGCGTGTGGCAAAAATTTGCTCCCAGAATGTAGGTTCTCTGTTCACCTCATTGATAGTTTCTTTTGCTGAGAAGAAGCTTTTTAGTTTAAGTCCATCCCATTTATTGATTCTTGCTTTTATTTCTTGTGCTATAGGTGTCTTGTTAAGGAATTCGGGGCCTAATCCACTGTGATGAAAGTTTGGATCTACTTTCTTCTCAATTAGACGCAGGGTCTGTGGTCTAATTCCTAGGTCTTTGATCCACTTTGAGTTGAGTTTTGTGCATGGTGAGAGATAGGGGTTTAGTTTCATTTTACTGCATATGGATTTCCAGTTTTCCCAGCACCATTTGTTGAAAAGGCTATCTTTTCTCCAATGTATGTTTTTGGCACCTTTGTCTAGTATGAGATAGCTGTATTTATGTGCA
>PVHX01012760.1:0-57731 GCA_004024805.1 Geosciurus inauris
AAGTCTGTGTCACTAGAGCCATTTTATGCCTGAGTCCAATGACTAAACACTGGATAGACTATGATGGAAGTCAGGAAGAAATCTCATATACACCCACAGGGGATGGAGCATTATCCATGTAAATCATTAGAGTCTCTTCTGACACAGATGGCAGATTTTGTAAATATTTTTTGAATATCTTAAAATGTGTTCATTTTTACATAAATAAATACAAATTACACCATATTATCATTAAATATGAATTATTTAATAATTTTATAAAGTCTTCATATATTTTCCTACCAACATACTGATTGAATAATTAAGAAATATTATGATATTGAACTTTATATCCACATATGTATGTTTTGCTTCACAGAATATCATGCTGATAAATTGTAGCTGATGTCAGGTTATGAGAATTTTATGCTTTTTTCTTACTACAATTTCACTATTCAGTTATTTTTTTTCTTTAAAATACGTAATGTGAAATATTTTTGTCTTCTATTTTCTATGAGTACTTGAGTTTAGGGAATTACTGAACCATATAATATTGTATCTTTATTTCTGGTGAATTTGGAAATTTTACTCTTTTTTCTGCACTTATTCTTTCACTTGTCTATTTTTTTCCCAGGAAATCCTCACCCCAGTAATTTTACTAATCATTTGATATGTCATTTTCCTTTCTTTCAAATTTTCGAGTTAAGATTGAATTGTACGCTCCTAAAACATGTTGCCTAATTAAAAATAAATATTAATGTCCTTTTGCACTATTTATTCATAAAATATAGTTGACATTGATATTCAGGAAGTATGGTAGAGAATATAGTTGTTTTCTAATAATTTTAGAGCTAAATAGGTAAGTATCAATACTGGTCTAAACTGAGCTATTTCCTTAAATTTTCAATTAAAATTCATTGTTGTAAATTTTTTTTATTTTCTACTACAAATGTTAAATAGAAAAAAATCTATGTATGTAAATATTTTTCTCAATCCAACAAAATATGAAACAATAAAATGTTTTTCCTATGACATTTTTTAAAGATAAAATTAATGTGATTATTAAAATATATTTATGTGCTCCTTTTCTCTGTTGGCATTACCAATTACATTTTCTAAAGTGTTTTCCTTTTATGTTTAATCATTGGCATGTAAAGTTCTTAATGAAAAACTGTTCTATTTGAGTATAATTATATATTCAATTTTTCATAAAGCATATCCAGCAAGTAAACTTATTTTTAACATGAGAGGGCACAGATCATATATACTGCATGTAAAGTGTGCTTTTCTGTATGAATATATGTATGAAGATATAAAAAATGTAAATGTTTCTTTCAAAGTATTGCTAGAAATAGTAGGTTGAGTAAGAGTTAAGAAATAAATGCATCAGTTTGTATTAATTTCCACAAGATCTATTTGCTAATGTTGTCTTTTTGAACATGTTCATTCCCTAATTTATTTCCCACTATTCTTTGCAATTATAGCTTTGCTTTTGTTTTTGATGCAAGTGAATAATCATAGAAGTAATAAGGAAAATAAATGAGAAATCATATAGTGGTTATAGAAAAGTCTACTGGGAAGAATTTATTTTTTCACATTATATAGCTTTTAATGTTGTATTACAAATTAATATTCATTCAGAAGACTTAAGCATTATTAAGCTTTATATTTTAAAACTATTTCTGGGGGAAGGACATTATCCCTTTGCATAAGTAGAATTTTATCTGTAGTTATATAAAATATGTCAGTATTTTCCAAATTGTTCATCATAGGGCACTAGTCCTCTTCAGGACTAGAAGACTGACATTTACATTAAATTATTTGAAATTTTGTATATCATAATAACTTGCTTTAAAATTACCTAAATACATAGTACATATGATCATGACCATCTTAATATGCTTTTCATGTTTATTAAATTTTAGAGATTTCTTCCTGACTAGAAGTCCCTGACCTCCCCTTTTTTTGATTATCTACATTTAAAAAATTGAATTTTCAATTTCATATAAATCTGATCCCATTCTCCAGTTGGTTTTATAGGCCAGGAACGTCTTCCTGAAGGACATGGGTACCATCCCTTGGAAAAACAATGATCAAGAAAGATACAAACCCAGCTAGGTACAGTGGTGCATGCCTGTAATCCAAGCACTTTGGGAGGTTTAGATAGGAGCATCACAAATTCAAAGCCAGCCTCAGTAATAGAGAGGTGCTTAGCAACTCAGTGAGACCCAGTCTCTAAATAAAACACAAAAAGAGGGCTGGGAGTGTGGCTCAGTGGTGGAATAACCCTGAGTTACAAACTCTGGTACCAAAAAAGAAAGAAAAAGAAAGGAAGGAAGGAAGAAAGGAAAGGAGGGAGGGGGGAGGGAGGGAAGGAAGGGAATATGAATGAATGAAGCCTGTATCTGGGAGACAGTTCATGATAAATTCAAATCCTCAAAAGGAAAAGCCTTAATCACATTGTCTAATCTCTGTCTTCATATAACAAAGTACTTCTTTCTAAATCATTGTAGTGCTTAAAATATATCCCTTTTGTTTCAGCTAAGTTCAGTTTCCTCCCTAATGCAATACTCTTGACTCTACTGCAACAGTGTTAAGCAATATCTTTCTTGTCTATTCACTGTTCCAGGTACATTTTCCTTTAACAATACTATTTTGTTTGTATAATCAAGACACTTTTATGTAGAGCCCTAATTCACTGATTAAAACAATGAATTAATAGAAGATGAATAGAGTAGAAGATGAGCATCAGGGATAGGGAGGAGAGGAGAAATGGGTGGTGCTGAGGACTGAAAAGGAGAAATTACATTGTACACATTTATGAATATGTATAAATAAACCCCACAATTATGTAGAAATATAATGAACTAATGAAAGCATAATTTGACAAAGGAAGCATGAGAAATATATCTGAATAATATCATAATTCTCAAAATGTTAATGTTTCAGTAAACCTGGGCCCATTTAATACAATTTGTGAAGTACAGATAACATAAAAGTAATATATCTAACACATTACTACATCCACAGATATTAAGCACTCACTATTGATAAAGCCAAATTTCTAGCATTGGAAATTGTAGGAGCACTCTCTTCAACCCCTCCCTTCCATCTTTCCCCATTCTATGCTAATGGACTGTGCTCTTGACAAAGAGCACCCTTTTGTTTGTAACTTTGGTCCAAGAGTGTATATAAACTTCTGCACTTTCTGCAATAAACAGTGTTTCTGCGTCTTGCTCTGGCAGAGCAGTTTTTTACCTACACCACAGGGTCTGGGTGCAGTGACTCCATAGGCCGTCACCCCCATCCTGGGAGACCCCTCTCATCTCTCAGGACCCCAACTCCTCCAGCGAACCCATGCAGCGCAAACTGAAAGCAACAATTGGTGCCCATGTGTTCTCGGGCTTCTCGACTGCTCGGTAAGAATTCTTGGCAGTCCCCCTCTTTGTCTTGCTGGTGAAGGTAACACCGGCCTTTTTGTCATTGTCTTCTGTGTTTGTCTTTGTGTGATAAAGTTCCATCAGGGAATATCCACTTCCTGGCTCTTCCGTCAGTCACAAAGGGTCTGATCAGCCCAGTGACTCCAACCCTAGTTCTAAACATTTTCCTGTTTTTCTCTCTCCTAGCGTTCCCTCCTACTTTCAGGAAGCTCTCCCCTTTCCTTGGCTGCCCATCTACGCAGGCTTGTCCCATCTTTCCCCCAGCTCTCCTCCCTCTTTCCCCGGAGGCCCCCCATGGCCTCGTGGGCCCTCTGCCTCTCGGATTGGAGCTGCCCTGCAGGGCCTGCACCTCCCGGAGTGCTTTCTCCCAAAGCGCCGGCCCCGCCCCAGGAACGCACAGCCCCTCCCCGGGAGCGAGCTGCAGCAGTCCCAAGCTCCTGTGCACAGAGCACTGTTGTGAGGGACCAGAGCTCCTGCCAGTCGCTGCACAAAAAAGTAAGGGAAACCATTTTTGTGGTGGCTCCGCCCACCAGCTTGGAACTGCCCCAGTTCCAAGTGGCATTGGTCCCGCCAGCCATGCAGCAGCCCACGCCTGCCACACCCTGTGTAGCCCCTAGTGCCTGCGGGCGACCCCGCCCACACCTGCCGCTTTCCTGGCATGCGCAGGCCTCAGTGCTGCCAGCCTTCTGGTGGCTCCGTGTTGCTGGCCCCAGTCACAGCCTCTGGCCCCAGTCAAATGCTGGGGCTCTGCACACCAATCTTGGTGGCCCCAGTCACACACCGGCTCTACTCACCACTCTTGGTGGCCCTGCCCATGCCTTCCATAGTCACAAACACCAGAGGCGGTTCCACCCCTGCCCACCCCCCGTCAGGTCAGGAGGGCCCCCAATTTGGGAGTAATTGTGCTCTTGGATAACTCTGGCAAGGTGCAGACGCCTGCTTGCGGCGAAAATTGTTCCAAGGCTTTAAAGTGACTGTGCTCTTGCCAAGGTACTGTGCAGCCCCGCCCACAGGAGGCCCCTTTCGCCTGCTGCACCCTGCGTGGTTGGTCCTGTGCCTGCTGGCTTGTGCAGCCCCACCCACTTGAACTCTCTATCTCTCTGGGGGAGAACTGCTTGCTGTCACCAGCCTTCCCAGGGAGAACTGAACAAAAGCACTGCCATAAAAGTGTCCCACACAAAAACTGTTTTTGCGCTCACGGAGAAAGAGGAAAATTCCCAAGCACACTGTGCCTGCACCTCCTCTGGCCATGGCCACACCCCCAGCCAGCTACCTAAGCTGCAGGTGGACCAGAGTTGCTGCCTGCCACATCCGCAGCATGAGCTCAGATGCAAACAGTCTGCCAGACAAGCTTTCGCAGACACCGCATAGGTGGTCCATGTCCCACTGCCATTTAAGTGTTACTGTTTGCTTTCACTTTAGTGACTCTGCCACCACTTCTTCAACCTGGGAAATCTAGTCTCCTTGGTCCTCTCCTCCTTCATGGAACACCCTTCTCCTGAAAACTCCCCTCCCTCCAATTCCCCTCCTATTCGCTCCACCCTGCCTTCAGTGTCCACTGCAGTCGATCCTCCTCCTCCCTACTTTGCTTCCTCTGCCTGTGACCCACTTACTCCTCTCTCTCCTTCCAACCCTCTTCACCTGACCCCACCCGACACCCACCCCACTGCCCACCCAGCCACCCACGCTTACATGGTTAATCTTTAGGCAAATGGCAATGTCTTCCCCTGGATCCCCACTCTGGACACCTACTCAGCTATGCAAGGCCTGTCAAGATGCTGGCCCTTCCTCTCCCTTTTTTCTACACCTACTGGAGTCTTTGTCCTCCTCTCTCCAAACTCCCTTTGATTGGATTTCCCTTCTCAAGGCAATTCTCTCCACTTCCGAATACCTACAGTGGAAGGCTTCTTACCTAGAAATTGTAGAAGAACGAACTCGTCGCAATATAACAAAAGGTCTTAACTTTGCCATGGATATGCTATCTGGTGAGGGTAATTTACGTCCCCCCAGTCTCAGGCACTTGCTGGTAATCTTCTTTACTTTGAGCAAATCAAGGACAGTGCCCTTAAAGCCCTTCATAATTTGAGCCCTCTCACTCTTCAGGAACTTTTCAAAAACCTTATTCAATGTCCTGATGAATGGTTTCCTGATTTCTTGGCTCGTGTCATCCAGGCTGTTAAAAAGAAAGTAAATTCTGGCCCAGGACGCCCTCATTCGGCAACTCTCCTGAGAAGGTGCCAATTCCACTTCTACAGTGGCAATAGCCCCAGTGAGACATGAGGAACTCAATAAATGGGTTTCTGCCACTAAGGATGTTTCTACCCCTGACTCAGTTTCGGCCCTCTCAGCTGCCCTCAAGTCCTGCTTGACTTCCAACACTCCCTCAGCCTTCATGGGCCACTCTCCAGCCCCTATCTGTTGGGGAAGCAACAAACCTGGGCATATAGGCCGCAACTGTCCCTCTAATCAGTCATCTGAGTTATAAAGTAAGACCCACACCCTATGCCCTCATTGCAAAAAGGGGCACCATTGGGCCCGAGACTGCCACTCCAATCCTTTAAACTCCAACAAGGGCAACCCTTAGCCCCGTTAAACAAGAGGGCCCCTATCCCTAGGGTCAATTGGACAGTACCTTTGCACCCCACAAAACCTAGCATGACCATTTATCTCCATGGGAAACCCATTAAAGGTTTCATTGACACTGGAGCTGATGCTACTATTATTGACACTGGAACTGCCTCTTTGTTCTCTTCCTGGAAATTCACCAGTGGGCCTAACATCCTTGGCGTTGGCAGATTCACACCCTCTTGTAGAGTGACTTCACAGGTGACATGGAAGGATCCTAATGGCGACTCTGGATGTATACACCCTCTCATACCTGAGATTCCCAACACGCTTTGGGGACGAGATTTACTTTCAAAAATGGATGTAGTCCTTACCACAGATGACAAGGCTCCTCATGACGAGTTACAAGTCCATGACAAGGTAAGCCTGTCTGGGAGGAATACCCGATTCTAATCCCCCACCTCCGGATCTCATACGCCTTATTTGGGTGGACACCTCACCCTGCTGGGTGGAGCAGTGGCCTATTCTTGAGCCTAAGCTTTTAGCATTAAAGAACCTTGTCCATGAGCAACTAGCTTTAGGTCATATTGAGGCTTCATAATTCTCCCATTTTTGTCATTCAAAAAAAATCAAGCAAATGGAGATTATTACAGGACCTTAGACATATCAACAAGAAAATGGAAAAAATGGGCACATGTCAAAGTGGCCTTCTTTCCCCTCAATCATCCTGATAGATCACTATATTGCTACCATTGACATCAGGGACTAGTTTTTTACCATCCCTCTTCATGAGGTAGACAGGCCTTACTTTGCCTTTTCTGTCTGGGAACCTAATTATGCCAACCCTTGTGAATGATATCAATGGAAAGTCTTGCCACAAGGAATGAAAAACAGCCCTACCATTTGCCAAATGTTTGTGCTAAAGCCATCACCCCCTTATGGAGCAATGGCTATGCTGCTCATTACATGGATGACATCTTAGTGGCTTACAAAGACCAAGAGTCTCTTCAAGTGCTTCTGACTTCACTCCTAAAAAATTTAGCGGATCTTAATCTTCATGTGGCCAAGGAGAAGATTCAAACTCACTCTTCCTTCTCCTTCTTAGGATTTCATTTTTCTTGGGTGATAAGACCTATTAAACTCTCTCTTGATGTCCCCAAGGACATCTCCTTGACAGAGTTACAAAAATTATGTGTTAATATTAACTGGATTATGCCATTCTTGCCATTACCTCCAAAGTACTTGAGCTCCTCTACAATCTGCTTAAAGGTAGCAAACATCCTTCTAGAAGGCTTAAGATTACCCCAGAACCTAGAGGCACCCTGGCAGAAATTAATCAACTGTTCAC
This sequence comes from Geosciurus inauris, assembly GCA_004024805.1. Lineage (NCBI taxonomy): Eukaryota > Metazoa > Chordata > Mammalia > Rodentia > Sciuridae > Geosciurus > Geosciurus inauris. The sequence goes on from PVHX01012760.1 coordinate 7,333, forward strand.
ATCTGCCCAGCTTCAAAGATTTGACCCTGCTGTTCCTCTATCAGCCATGGTACTTTCCACCTTAAAATTACCACTACATGTCCTTTGGCAATGTGACGGACTTTTATTATGGTCACACTTTCCCTGGAGCTCCTGCCACAAAATCACCAGTCTCACCTCACAAGTTATAGCCTTAGTGGTAAGGCTCAGAGAGCAAGCTAGATCCATGTTTAATAAGAAACCTGACACTATAGTTGTACCTTTTGTCAGGAGCAAATTGCCTTCCTCCTACAGACTTCTTTAGACTTCCAGATAATGATGGAGGGATTTCCTGGATCACTGTCTTTCCATCTCCCTCCTTCTAAACTACTGTAGACCCTACAAGATCTTCCATTGACAGTGACCACTCATGCCTTTCCCTTGAGCAGACCCATTCCTATGGCCCTTTGTGTGTTCACAGATGCCAGCACTCACCATCTTGGCTACATTATAATGGGATCTAATATAACAAATGATCAAATTGTCCAAAGGCATTCTGATTCTGTCCAAGTAGCTGAATTGACTGCACTTATCTGGGTGCTGGAAAGATATCAGACCATTTCCCTTAACATAATCTCTGATAGCATACATGCTGTCAAGGTCTGCTCTTCCATTGCTTATTCTTCCATTGCTTATTTAGACCTGGAGACTGTCCTGTTGATCAGCCTATGGCTACCCTGAAGGCTGTACTAGAAGTAAGACAACAACCATAGTATATTATGCACATTTGCTCCCATTCTGGGTTGCCTGGCTTCCTATCAGAAGGGAATGCCTCCATGGGGCTGGGATTATGGCTCAGTGGTAGAACGCTTGCCTCACATGCGTGAGGCACCGGGTTCAATCCTCAGCACCACATAAAAATAAATAAAATAAAGATACTGTGTCCATTTACAACTAAAAAAATAAAAAAAAAAGAAGGGAATGCCTCCATTGACAAACTGGTAAATAAGCCTAAAGTCATGATGTCTGCTCTAGAACAAGTTAAAGCCTTACACCAGAGATTTCACCTCTCAGCAGATAGTCTTCACCACCTATTGCCTGAAATTCCAGTCCAACAATGCAAACATCTGATTCAGGCATGCTCCTCTTGTGGCCCATTGTTACCACTGGGTCCACTCCAACCACAGGGAGTCAACACCTGTGGGTTAACACCCAACTCCGTCTGGCAGATGGATATCACTCATGTCCCTACCTTTGGGAAATGTAATTTGTACATGTGATAATTGACACATACTCCTCCCTTGTATACGCTACTTCCCTTGCAGGGGAAAAAGCATCCCATGTGATTAAGGCTCTAAAGTAAGCAATGCTATTCATGGGTTTTCCATGGTGAATCAAAACAGACAATGGCTGGCTTATGCTTCCCTTAGATTGAAGGAATTTTTAACTTCCTGGGGAATTTCCCATACCAAAGTGATTCCCTATAACCCTCAGGGACAAGCAGTCATTGAGAGAACCAATCACACTCTAAAGGAGATGCTTCAAAAATTTAATTCTACTGAAAAGGACCCTTCTTTGAAATTATTAGATGCTTTATTTACCCTCAACTACCTCACTTTTGACAAACAAGGCCTCAATGCAGCAATCTGACATTGGGGTTCGTTTACCTAACCTACCCCTCTTCCCTCAGTGCAATGGAAAGACCCCTTGACCCTTCAGTGGAAAGGCCCATACCTTCCGTTCACACCAGGGCGAGGCTATGCTTGTGTCTTTCCTCCCACAGAGTATAAGCCCCTTTGTATCCCAGGCAGGAACATTCGTCCATGCCTTTCTCAAGAAGACAAACTGCCCCACTTGAAGAAAGAAGTCCTTTCCATGAGTACCTAAACCAAAGCTAATGTTGTCTTTGACCCTTCTATTCTTCAAAAGGTGTGGAGTGAATCATCAGCTGTTAGATCCATCCAATTAGGTTATCATTGGGCTTGGGGTTCTAAGCCTTCTTCTGATTCTTCTCTTTGTCAAACTAAACAAGTTCTCTTAGTTCATATTGTTAAAGAATCACAGGAACACAAGAAAATTACCGGCTCGTGGATTGTAGCCCTCAAGGACATATGAGAAGCTTTCCCACCTCATCATCACTGGAAACACAAGGCTTTGAAACTTCAGCCAGTCCTAACCCCAATCCCTTCCCTTCCAGTCCCTCCCAACCCCATCATCCCTTCTATTGGGAGAGAGCTTATTTTGGGGCATGTGCTTATGGGCTGGCTAGCCAATGATGGGTAAGATGCTCAGAGAGGCACGACCTAAGTCAGGCACAGCCTCGCTTGCCCCTTCTCATGCACATGAGCTGACTGGTCAATGACGGGTAATATGCTCAGAGGGGCACAACCTAAGACAGACTACAGTTTTGTTTGTGCCCCCCCCCCCATCGTATGCAACATGTGGGGGTCTGGAAATCCAGCTGAATGATTCTCTCCCATGAGGAGACTATCGCAGATCCCTCCAACATGCTTGCTTATGGGCCATACAGTCTCCACTGACATTTCAAATAAAAATAAAAAGAGGCATGTGTAGGAGCACTCTCCATACCTTTAACCCCTCCCTACCATCTTTCCACATTCTATGCTAATGGACTATGCTCTTGAAAGAGAGCACCCCTTTGTAACTTTGGGCCTGATTATTCCAGGAGTGTATATACGCCTCTGCACTTTCTGGAATAAACGGTGTTTCTGCATCTCACTCTGGCAGAGCATTTTTTACCTACACCCCAGGGTCTGGGTGCAGTGAACCTGCAGGTTGTCACCCCCATCCTGGGAGACTCCATTTTGTCTTCCCCAAAGTCCCCTCCCCTCTTCATCTCTCAGGACCCCAGCTCGTCGAGTGGACCCATGCAGTGTGACTTTAAAGCAATAGAAAATGAAAAAATAAGCATGATATTGTTTCTATTAAAATTCACAGGATATGTTAAAAAGTGAGTTACATATGTATACATTCACAATTATGAAGCAGTCACTAAAACATAGGTTATAAAACTATGAAGCATTTTATTTATTTATTTATTTATTTTTTACCATAGTGAGTATTTAACCTAGAACCTTGTACATGTTAGTGATGTGCTGTACCCCTGAGCTACAGGCCCAGCTCTGTGAAATACATTTTAGGTGAAATGTTTTAACTGTACTCCCAAAAGATATATGTTGAATCATATTTATCAACACCATTTCCTTCCTTTATCTCTTCAGGTTGAAAAATGTTCCCTACTTTCCTGTTGCCTGTCACTGGTGCTCTGTTACCATTTAACCTGTGTGCTATGTGTACTTCTGGCATTGGTGTCTGCCATTGTTTGGATTAAGTGCCCATCCCCCAGAAGCTTAGATGATAAAGGTTTGGTCTCCAGTATGGGCTAATGGGAGGTGGTAGAAGCTTCAGTAGGTGAGACCTAGTAGGAGGTGTTTAGGTTATTGGGCATGTGCCCTCAGGGGGAAGAGTAAGAGGCAGTCCCTCCTTCTTCTTCTCTGTGCTTCCCATTCATGAATTAAGCAGTATTGCTCCACCATAACTCCTTGCCATGAGGGGCTGCCACAGGCTCAAAACAAAAGGGCCAACTGAAATGCACTGAAATCTCTAAAACTGAGAAAATAAACCTCTTCTCTTTGTAACATGATTTTCTCAGATATTTGTTATGGAGACAGAACTGACTAAAACTGTGTGTAAATAGAATAGTGGAACTTTTGATGAGACGCCATGTCTTCCTGATATACTGTAGTATTGTGGGGAGTGGTAACAGAGAATAGGAGAACAGTGACTGAGATTGGGGATCGCTGATGACTTCATGACCCTGGTGTGCCTGCTGCCTGAGGGTATTTCTGTGCAAGGGCACAAGATGCCTAGCTGCTATGGTAACACCCCAAAAAAGCTCTGTGCAAGAGTCTTATCAGCTTTGACCTTGATCTCAGGTACATAATTCCCAGGGTTAGAGGAATTTTCCTTCAAGACAACCACAATGTTTCACCAGCTCTGCTTTTCCTAAGCCTGCCTGCTTAATAGTAACTTTAAAAATTGACCCCCTTGAGTGCTACAAAAAGCTTCTAACATTGCACATTGCAACTGTGGAAAAGCTGCATAGATGTTTCTAGTTCTGTAACTTTCCTGAGTACAAAGAATAATGTTTGTATAGTCTTTAAACTGATAATGAGACATATATAAAGATTGATGGCATAACTCTTGAGATCTACTTCTCTATCAGAGAGCAGCACTCCTTTTGATCCAAGCTTGATCTTCATATTTATGTATGTGACTTTTTTTTTCTAATGCCCCATCTCCCTTTGTTGGTGCCACAAGTTTGGCTGTGCAGGACGTGGCACAGTATAGTTGTTGCTGTCATTTTAGCCAAGAAGTAAAATATAATAAAATGCAGAGAAGCTTAGGGTAACATCATAGATAGTTGTTAGTTTCAAAAGATATTGTTTTTTTTTCATTCATTCAATAGTGAATAATGTGATTTTAGTAAATCTGTTCTACTCTGTGTGCCTAAATTGCAGAGAAATTGTTAGATTGGGTGATGTCTCAGTCTTCCCTCTTTTGATATTATATGTCCTTTGCTTCCAGTTTAGCTTGGTTTAATTGTATGTTTTTAAAAATCATGAACACTGACAAATCAACTTCATTGCTACTTTCATCTCAATTACTTTTTCTGGTTCAACAAACTCAGTATTCACTCCATCAAATCATACCATGAAATACCCACATAAAAACCTTGTGTTTTTAAAGAACATGGAGTCATATTGTTGGGATAACTCCAAATACATTTACTTTCATAAATAATCCTATTCCAATTCATAATTTTTTCTATAATGAATAACAGTATATTTTTAAAAATATAACAAATATCAATTTACTTAAGATTAAACTTATCTGTGAGATGAAAAATAAGAACAAATTCTTTTCCAGTGCATCCTCAAGTACTATCAAAACAACAGAACAAAATAACAAAATTAAAATATGAATATTTAACATAAAAGGAAAACATCAAAGTCAAATTATATATTTTAACAAATTTACAAAATTTGGAGGATTTGATTGATGACACAAATCACAAAATGTGTGGCCCTAAATCCAGGTAGACAAAATATACAGGAAAGGATGGAGGCAGTTCTTCCACCCAAACCCTTGAATTTTTTAGAATAGGATCTGGCATGAACACATAACAGGAATAGAATTTGGGGAGGAAATTTAATTGATTTGAACCAAATAAATTGAATTGAAGTTTTGTCAGTGGATATTATTATGTAATTTTACTAAAGTCTTTTATGCACACTGTATTATCAATTACAATAATTGGCAGCCAGGAATTACACACATGCTAAGCATCAATCATTTTATTTCTCAAGAAAATTAAAATAATTTATGTCATTGTGGTATAATAGTTTTGACATTTGGGGATAATTTGTAACTTATTCTGAAGTTGAAAGCAATAGGTAGGGAGTAAGAGCAGCAAGATGAATGACTGGAAACCTACAGTGTTTCCTCCACCTCAAGACAGAAATAACAAACAAGGCATGATTACATTTAAATTGAAATAGCTAATGTTTTTATTCCTGGATCAAGTGGTAATTTTTTTAATTTTTTGAGGAAATTCCATACTATTTTCTACAGGCTACCTTATTTTACACTCCTTTCAACAATGTACAAGTCTTAGCTGGACGTGGTGGCTCAAGCCTGTAATCCCAGCACTTAGGGAGGCTGAGACAGGAGAATCGCAAGTTCAAAGCCAGCCTCAGCAACGGCGAGGCGCTAAGCAACTCAGTGAGACCCTGTCTCTACATAAAACACAAAATAGGGCTGGGGATATGGCTTGTGGTCGAGTACCCCTGAGTTCAATCCCCAGTATGAAAAATCAAAAACAAATAAAAAACCCCAAACAACAACAACAACAACAACAAAATGTACAAGTCTACAAGTTTTCCAACTTCTCACCAACACCTGTCATTATCATTATTTTGCTCTTGATTACGGTCATTCTAAAATTCTAATGAGTGTAGTTGATTTGATTTGATTTACCCATTTTATAGGTTGACTTTTCACTCTGTTGATTTTGCTCTTAGACATGCAGGAATTTTTAAGTTTGATTATCCCTGTTTGTTTTATTTTATTGTGTATGCTTTTGATGTTATATCCAATAAATCACTGCCAAATCCTACTTTTCCTCCATTTTTTTTCCATGAAACTTATGATTTTAGGTCATATTGATTTGATATTTAAGCCATTTGAGTTTATTTTTGTATACAGTGTAAGATACATGTCTAGTTTCATGAATTTGCATGTGCATATCCAGTTCTTTCTATCACTAGTTGTTGAAGATGCTGTCCTTTTGCAATTGTACTTTCTTGTCACCATTCTCCAAAACCTTCTGGACATATATGCAAGTATTTACACCTAGTCTTTCTATTTTATCCCATTGGTATGAATATCTAACTTTATACCAGTAAACATCATATTAATTGCTGTAATTTTGTAGTATATTTTTCAATTAGGAATTATGAGATTTTTAAATTAATTCTTTTTTAAGATTGTTTTGTCTATTTGGCATCCATGAGGTTTTACATAAATTTAGTAATCTTTTAATCTCTTAAAATATCCATTGAGATTTAGAATGTGATTACATTGAATCTGCAGATCACTCTAGATAGTACAGACTTTTAAAAGTATTGTCTTTGAATCCATGATCATATATATTTGATTATAGGGTAAAATTAGGCCATTTGCTGAGATGAGGTGAGTTCTAAAAGGCATGTCCAAGGAGTATTCTATGAATTGAGGTGATGAAAGTGTATGATGACATCATGAAGGCCCTTTTGACCTATTGGCATTAACATACATTGAAATGAATGAGAGGCAAAAATCAAAAACTTGGAAATGTCTTTTAATTGACATTTGGGGATGTCTTTTAATTTATTCGTATATTCTTTATTTTTAGCAAAGATTTAAAATTTTCAGTGTTCAAGTCTTTTACCACCTTTGTTAAATTTATTTCTAAATTTCCTTTTATTTTTTTAATGTTATAGAAAACTAAAATGTTAATTTAAATTTAGAATTGATCTTTAATAATATATAGAAACACAAAAGATTTCTGTGTTTTGATATTTTATCCTGAAACTACTTATTTTTTCAGTTGTTACAGGTTTTTATGGTGCCTTTAGAGTTGTCTTCATATAAATCATGTTATGTACTAACAGATCCTTTTGCTTATTCTTTTACTATTTAGATATCATTTATTTCTTTTTCTTGTCTAATCAGAGTGGCTAGGATATCTGGAACTATGTTGAATAGAATTGGCTTTGTTCTGATCTTAGGGGAAAATCAGTTTTTCTCTTTTGAGCATGTTCACTGTGGAGTCTTTCATGTATGGCATTTTATTATGTTGAAGTAGATTCTTTCTGTTATTATACTATGTGGAGTGTTATTATCATATTTATTTACTTTTGTCTCTGTTTTCTAGGAACTCAGGGAATTGCAATTTAACCCAGAGCCTTTTACACATGAGATAAGTGCTCTAAACGCATTTGAGTTATAAATGCCCCAGGTATTGACTTTTGTCAAATATTTTTAGAGCAATGACTGAAATAATCATGCAGTTTTCATCCTTCATTTTGTTGATATGTTGTATTACATTGATTGTTTTATTATGCTAAACTATACTTATATCCCAGGTATAAATCTTACTTGGTCTTGATGTATAAACCTTTTAATGTGCTGTAGAATTCAGTTTGATATTTTGTCTTGGATTTTGAAATTTTATTCACCAAAGATATTAGTTTTATTTTCTTGATTTGTAGGTCTAATTTTTGTGCCAGGGTAATGTTGGCCTAGCCTTATATAATATATTTTGGAGTGTTTCTTTCTCTTCCAATTTTAGAAAAGTGAAAGGAGGATAAAGTTAATTCTTTAAAATTTGGTAGAATTCTCCAGGAAAGCCATCTGATCCTAGGTTATCCATAGTTGGGAGAAAACACAGTTTGTTAATGTTTCTCACTGCAGGTATTTTAGATGTATTCTAGTTTGAGGTCTTTTAGCTTCTTGAATTTGTGTATTTCTGTATTTTGGGAAATTTCAGCCATTATTTCTTTAAATAATTTCTCCCTCTCATCCTTTTCTTTCTTTTTGGAATTCTATAATGTGTATGTTCTATCTCTGGTTGCTACATAAAACAAATTTCATTTTAAGTTATTAACTTCATGATTTGAGTAACAATTTCTATCCAACATATTTAAATTTACTACTAGGCATCCTCTTTGCTCCAAATGGATATGAAAAATGCTAAAAAACTGTTAAAACAAACAAATTAGATGTATAAATTTAAAATTTATTAAAAAAATAATGAATTCCAAATTTATGAAGGGTTTGATTTAAATTTCTTATGACTATTATTCAGCATTTAAATATGAACTTCACTTAAAAGTACATAGTTTATATTGATTATATCCTAGGTTGTCATCAAGAAGTTGAAGATTAACATTTTGGTAGATTAACAAATTAAAGACTAAATAAATAAAAGATCATCTAACTAGATATAAGAAATATGTTAAACCTCTTGATTTTAAAAAATTTCAAGCTAGATATGTAATCATAAAATTAATTTAAATGCAATACCAGGATATCTCAATAATCAGAATAATTACAGTAATAATATGCATAAAGTCTTCAATATATTTAGAAGTTTAGAAGGGAGTTCTTTCTTTAAATAAATGGTAAATGGTTTAAAAATCAGCCATAATAAGAAAAATATTTCATGACCACAAATGGGTATTAACCAATACTTCTACAGGAATTAATACAGGTATATGATGAAGTAACATAAACTAACTTATTCAAAATCAAATTATCATGAATATTTTTATTTTACAAAGGCTGAATAATAACAGTGTGCAATCTTATGCTGGTTCTGTTTATTTTTTGGCAACAAGAGACAATAGTAGGTTAATTCTAAAAAGAGATCTGGTCTGATGATCTGCTATAAGAAATCATTCATTTTAGAGTGAAAAGAAAAACCTACATGATTTTGTCAGTGGTTATATGTGTGTGTGTGTGTATTTGTATATGCATATAATCTAACATTCTGCATGTTTTAAAATTTCCATGTTTTCTTTCATTTTTACTGTTATATATCTTAAAGATATTGTCACATATCAAATACATTGTTTTAGTGTTAATTTTTGCATTTACATAATCAGAAACTTTATTTAAAAATGAATAAGCAATGCTTTCCAACAATGTTAGACTATGAAGGCACTCTGATAAAATAAACAATTTAATTAAGTACATTAGAGAGCTGAGTACATATTTCTGTTGTTAAATATATTGCCCTGGGATCAGTTTTTGACATATTAGTCTTTTGGAGTTGTCATGAGTTAGCAAACCCAAAATTCCCAGAGTCAATTTTACAAGCCGCAGTGGTTTAGAAAGTCTTGTCATGTCATATTATTTTAAGCTTTTAACATTTATCAGAGAATATAATTATAATTGTTTATTCACTCAGGCAAAACAGAACCTTCAGAGAAATACAAAAGTTATGACCTGTATGATTATGAAAAGAATGGTGTTCTGAATAAACAGACCTGAGAATTTGACTTGTTATCAGATCTACAAAACATTCTTTAATCAATAAGGAACAATTGAAAATATAAAGTTGTAAAACTGGCTAAATTTCTTAAGAAATGTTATCATCAAAGAAACTCTTACTATTGATTTAAAATCCCTTAGGTCTAAACAATATTTATGTCCAATGTATATAGGCAGAAAGTGGTTTTAGGTTCTGTAAGGATGATGTGGATAGAATTATCCAGCACCCTAATAACGAGAGAAGTCAAGATGTCTTTGATATTACACCCAGAAGCTGGAGTGCATTAACAACCAGGGTTCAACAACCTGCATACAGTGGGTCCAAGGTTTTAGAAATGATATAGACCTTTGCCCTATGCTCTTGTATCCCTAACTTACTTTTTATATACACAAATACTGAAACTCTGAAACAAATTTAAAATGTTAAGCATGAATATATTTTCAGTATAAAATAATAATATATATTGTATAAATAAATATTGATTTCTGTAAAATTCACAAGTGTTTTTGCAAAAACAATTAAAGTTAATTTTTATAATCTTTTTACCAAATAGTAGAAGATATTACTGATACAAATACATATTGTATGCATTTGACATGTAAAAATAAAGAGACAACATTTTTAATGAATATTCTGTATATGCTAGGATCCCTTTTTGTTCCTTCTTCTTCTGGCCTTGATTTAACAATTTTAGCAAGATTTTTAATGATGTTAATTAAGATTTTGATATTATGGAAAGTTTTGAACTTATTTGGTGAGAAAATCTCTCAAGCTGATAGAAATGGAAAATAAAGATTAATAAGCTAGGATATGACAAAGAATGATGAGCTAGTAATAGGCAAGGGAACAGGTTAATAAAAATAAAATAAATAACAGCAAAAAATATTATAACAAAGTGGAATTCTATGAAAAAGAAGCACATTGAAGGAGAAATTGAAAAATATCAGAATCCTCACAATTGATGAGGAGAGTGATGCCTAAGCATGTGTGACTATTTATGTGGGTGTGTCCCTTGGCACTGTGTACTTTTAAAATGCTTATTGAAATTCACCAGCAAAGCCATATAATCCTAGTGGTTTCTTCTATTGGAAAAATTTGACTACAAATTTATCTTTTAAAAAGTATAGCACTGTTCATTTTATCTACGTCTCATCAGGAATACTTGAATAGCTGATATCCTTTAAGAAATGTGTCCATTTCACCTGAATGAAATAGATGAATGGATAAAGAAAACGTGATATAAATAAACGTGATACAGAGTATCACTTGGCTATAAAAAGGAATAAAATTATATCATTTATTGGTGAATGGATGGAACTGAAGACTATAGTGCTAAGTGAAATGAGCCAGATCAAGAAAATCAAAGGTCCAGTTTTTTCCCTGATATGTAGAAGCTAATCTAAAATAAGGGAAAAGAGAGAAAGAGAAAAGAAATGGGAGGGGCTCAATCAAAATAAAGAAAGACTGGGGATAAAAGAAGGAGATTGAGGGCAATGGAGAAGGGAAGGATAAGAGACAGTGGAATGAATCTGATTTAACCTTACAATGTACATATGTAAATATAGGACAGTGAATTTTACCACTATGTATAGCCACAAGACACTAATATAAAAATATGAACAAATAGAATGAAATGGAACAGTTGAATAGAGAAGGAGTAGGTTAAAGGTAATTATTGGAGACTGAATTGGAGTAACTTCTATTCCATGCATTTACAACTATGTCAAAATGAATCCTAATATTATGTATAACTGTTATGAACCAATAAAAAAGTAAAAATGTCATTTAAAAGAGATCTATGTGGAAGTGTGATAAAAGGAGTTAACCTCTTTAGGAGTTCAGAAGCAACCATATTTTGTATAACTATATAAACAAGAAAAACAGCATCTTATAAAATGATGAACTAGATTGCACAAAGATCCTTTTGGAAGGAGGATTAGCATTACAAGCAAGGTTAGTAAAGCTGGTGTAGGAGTACATAGAGTTAGTAGTTACACTATGAAAATAACTCTAGAGTCATATTAGTTACACTATGAAAATGGCTCTAGAGTCATAGATTAGATCACCTTGTTTAAGGATTATTAGTCATGGTAAGAATTTTATTCATTCTTCCAGAGTAAATTAAATCATCAGAAATCAGTTGTGTGACAGTTGTACATTCAGTCTCAAAAAGGGATGACATCAATGCTAACATAATTGAAAGGAATTCTGGTACAGTTTTAATTCCATATCTATAATGATGATATGTGCAGAGTAATCAGAGTTGAAACTATCGAAGAGATCAAGACTCTAATTTGACAGTTTAATATCTTTATCCATATTTTATTAAAGGAGAGCTAAAAGTATCAGTTGTGATTTATCTTCCTGCTGAACTATTACTAAAGGCATATGTTTGATTGCATTATTTAAGTAGAGAGTACATACTTGAGGAAATGAGAAGTCCCAGGAAATAGCCTTGCAAAACTGTCATATTTAACGAACAAGTGGAGGTTTGGTATTTACAGAAATGAAAAAAGTTCCTAAGTGGTAAATAAAAAATTCTGAATAATTTCCTGTTTTATGGGAAGGTAAGGGAACATTTTACTTCAAAGAAAGTTTAATATTCCTTTGTGAATTTAAATTTCATATAATACATACACATAATAAAAATAAACAGTAAAATGGGCTGGGATTGTAGCTCAGCGGTAGAGCGCTTGCCTCGCATGCGTGAGTCCCTGGGTTCGATCCTCAGCACCACATACAAAGCAATAAAATAAAGACATTGTGTCCATCAACAACTAAAAAATATTTAAAAAAAAAAAAAATAAAAAAATAAAATAAACAGTAAAATGAAAGTATCCAATTATTAGCCTTATAAATCATTCTCCAGGTATTAGTTAAAATGTTAATTAAAAGGATAATAGAAGATGTTTATAGATTAAGGAAAAATTAGAAATTACATTTTCCTGCTTTTTCATATATTGTCAAGCATCTTTCTGAATATATATCTAAATATTACATATTTTATATGTTTTTTCCAAGTTTTTGATTTTTGCCTCTCATTCATTTCAATGTATGTTAATGCCAATAGGTCAAAATGGCCTTCATGATGTCATCATACACTTTCATCACCTCAATTCATAGAATACTCCTTGGACATGCCTTTTAGAACTCACCTCATCTCAGCAAATGGCCTAATTTTACCCTATAATCAAATATATATTTTAAAGTGGAACAGTCCACTTTCCTTGAGATAGGATTCCACCATTTCATTTTATATTAGTAAGGATAACCTAGAAATACTAGAATTTAGAAAAAGAATCTTATTTTAACTTGATATGTGTGTTTGAGGATGCTTTGGCCTATGATTTTCGAGGATTTGTACATCTGATCTACAACCCTACAGTGAGCTGAATAAAACATTTATTACTATTAGCCATAAGTCCTCAGGTGCTGTAAGATTATTATATCTCCTTTGCTTCAGGAAATGGAAATTCTGCCTGAATGGAGAGTGGCGATCCCATATGGTGCTACCTTAGGGTAGTATATTGAATGACTCAAGTATTAATATAAGATAATCATTTAGATATTGATATCAAAATCTACATGAATTATAAGCTGACTTCAAGAGAATGTGATAAGCCTTGAGTTTATGCTTTCGATCAGTGTAATATACAAAGAAATTTGTGACCTCCCTGTATTTTTTTTCCCTAGGAGTCTAAATGTAGTTTTCATTAAGTAGACAGAAATAAGCAAATGGAAAAAATCAGAGGAATGAAACAGATTTAAAAATATGTCTGGGAAAGAATAAGTGCATGTTGTTTATCTACCATGGACATTCTTGAAAATAAAATTGTAAAACTGGCTAAATTTCTTAAGAAATGTTATCATCAAAGAAACTCTTACTATTGATTTAAAATCCCTTAGGTCTAAACAATATTTATGTCCAATGTATATAGGCAGAAAGTGGTTTTAGGTTCTGTAAGGATGATGTGGATAGAATTATCCTGCACCCTAATAATGAGAGAAGTCAAGATGTCTTTGATATTACACCCAGAAGCTGGAGTGCATTAACAACCAGGGTTCAACAACCTGCATACAGTGGGTCCAAGGTTTTAGAAATGATATAGACCTTTGCCCTATGCTCTTGTATCCCTAACTTACTTTTTATATACACAAATACTGCTTGTTATTGAAATTATCTTAAAAACTGTGTGGCCATTCTGGCCAAAGAAATATGGGAAGAAGGAGACATCCATAGAAGGATTCCATCACAGTAGAAACACTTGGAAAAAACTCATACAATTTAGCCATCAGGAGTTCTTAAAATTATGCAGTAATGACGTATGTATGGATACCCCAGTTTTGGCATCTAATTATTTTTTTCTCCACTGTTGCTCAAATTAGTTGATCAGACATTAAAATATAATTGAAGAACCATAGAGTAAAAAGAGGAGTCAGTTTTGTATAAAGCATAAAGTGTTTGATTTTGCCAAATATTTATTTATTCAAAAAGAAATAATAAGCTTGACCATTGGTACATATAAGCATCATAGTGAAGATAACATGAGGACAGATATTTAATATTTATAGAAAGTATAAGAAATCCTGATATACTAATGCATATATAATCAGCAACTAAATAATTGTTTCAGCATATGCATGAATGTGATGTGATGTTTTGGATGTGGTGTTTATGATTTTATAATGTGATATATCTCTTAACATTGACATGCAACTTGAAGTTGATGTAGGAAAAAAAAAGGAAAGACACAACACACCTTCCCCCAAAATGTGATTTTTCACTCTTCTAATACTGGAACTTTAATTTAGAAATATTAATATAATACAGTGCTTATGGTTATCCATGGTCATCAAAACAATAATACTTGCTAGGCAGTGTGTAGAGCCGAAGACCACATGGAAATGAAAATAGTGCAAAACTGAACACATTCTGCTAACCATTTACCATACCATATTATGAGTATGTTTAGAAATGACATGATCATTTTTAAAAAAATCAATGTACATGTTAAATTTTTCACCATACTTTATTGGCTTATAAGTAAAAATAGATAAATAAATTTATTTTTATTGTGAAGTTAATTAACCAATGTTGTTTTTCCAGACTATGTAATACTATCTAACATTATCATTGAGCCATGTACCTCAGTTACTTCGAGATTTTGAAGGGAAGGGACGATCTGTTTTTCTTTGAATTGTTTAACATGTCTATAATATCCTTAGATTTTTATCATCTCATTATCATCCTCATTATAAAAATGCCTTAGACTTATTTAGAAATTTTTTATCAATATTTATATAATGAATGTATTATATGATAAAATTGTCATTTCTGAAAAAATAAGACAAATATGATAACTAAGGTGATTTTAATTGTTTTTTTTCCTAATTAGAAATATAGGAAAATAAAAGTAACATACAATTACAAGCTTTACATATTTAACTGCACAATTCAGTATTGTTACATACATTCACACTGTTCTGCTACCAGTGCCCAGGATTCTTTTCATTATACAAAACTGAAACTATATCCATTAAAGAACCATCCATAGTTCTCTGCTCCCTAAAACCCGTAGCAATGACTGTGCTACTTTGCGTCTCCATTGATTTGACTGCTCAGGGTAATCATGTAAGCACCAAACATAGTTGACATCATATAGTTTGTCTTTATGTGACTAGTGTGTGTCACCTAGTGTAATGTCCTCAAAGCACCCTGTGATTTTACATATATTTACATGCCTTCCTATCAAAGGCATACTGATATTCTATTGTATGGACATAATGCAATTTGTCTATCCATTTGCATGTTGATGTATTCTTTGCTTTCTTCTTTTGAGTATGGTAAAGATTGCTGCTTTGAACATTAATGTATACATATCTCTTTGAGAACCAGATTTCAATTAGTTTGAGAATATATAATCAGAATTTATAATTTTCTTAATAATTATAATTGCTGGAAAGATGTCTTTACATAAATGGGCTAAATTGATAAAATTTAATAAACTAACTTTGGGCTTCTGTATTTCCTACTCATACATATTCTTTAACAAATTTTTTAGTTTTCATTTATTTCTCTAGTATGTACGTGGGTTTGCAGAAACTTCAATAAATGAAGTATTATTAATATGCTCATCTGAGTTTGTTCTTGCTGTTTCCACTTCTCTACTTAAATTATTATATTTTCCTCTCAAACAAAGTCAGTTATCTTAAAAATGGGAATAGTTAATTGTATATTCCAATTTGTAATTTTAACATCATACAGTTGGATATTCTAAAGGTTTCTTAAAGATCATTGTATAATGCCAAATGAAAGGAAAAAAAAAAGCACTACTACAGTTTCAATCTCTTTTAATTCTTAAATGCCATCCTTTAAAGACTTTTTATTTTTAATTTTAGTCCTTGAGGGTAAAATTGTATTGTATCCACAAATTGGCTCCAGTTAAGATACAAGGGAATTTGCTCACTAAAATTGTCACTAAACTAGCATCAATCATTTAGTAGTTAATGTTCTCACTCTTTAATCAAGAAAAGTATCAATGTGCTTTGAAAGCTCTTATGCCTATGGATTGTACTCTTTAGAAAAAAATGTATTCATTGCAAAGATTACTATTCTTCAATGTAAAGTTTTTATTTTATTTTATTCTACGTCAAGATATTTTCACCTCCTCTATAATGTGTGACAAAGTAATTATCCAATTTGCATTATCTCACCCAGTTCTTGCCAAAGTACAATCCATAAGGTTTTAAATTTAATTTAGTTTAAAATGGTGACAATTTCAAACAACATTTAGTTTAGAAGCAATTTGGGGAAGTAGAATGAAGCAAGATATGGGCAACACCTGCTAATTTTGGCATAACCCCTGAGCATAAATCATATATCTGTTATATTATAAAGACTATAATGATATGACAGAAACAGCATCATATTGTACTAATTAGAAACTCCGCTAAAATAGTATTCCTCATATTCGGAAAAAATTGTAATGATGGGCACTCAAATGAAAATTCTTAACTTTGAAAACACACATTTTCATGAATTATTAATATGCAGCTTTTTTTAAAGTAATGCTATGATATTTCACTCAAAAAATAATGAAGTAGGGGCTGGGGTTGTGGCTCAGTGGTAGAGTGCTTGTCCAGCATGTGTGAGGCACTGGGTTTGATTCTCAGCACTGCATATAAATAAATGAATAAAATAAACGTCCATTAAGAAACAAAAATATAAATAAAAATAATTTTTTTAAAAAATTTAAAAATATGAAGTAACTTGCAAATTACATTTATTGAAATAAAAATAGCTCACAAGGCACAGTGGTCCATGCCTATAATCCCTGCAGCCTAGAGGCTGAGGCAGGAGGATTGCAAGTTCAAAACCAGCCCCAGCACTTTAGTGAGGCCCTAAGTAACTCAATGAGACCCTTTGTCAAAATAAAATAATAAAATTTCTGCATATGTAGCTGATTGGTTAAACATACCATGGGTTCAATCCAGAAAGGAAAGTAGATGAACTGAATGAAAGCATAAATATATATCTGTTTTCTAATAAATATAATAGTAGAGTTTTACAAAATTAGAAAAATTGATTCTGAAACTCCTTTGTAGTTCAAGTAATCATTCACTGGGTGAATTCAGAAAAGGTATGAGGTTGCGAATTTGCCTGAGTAGATATTGGGCTGCTATCAAGTGAGTGGTGCAGGGACTGTGGCCACTCTCTCTATTTGGTTCAAATTACTTATTTACTAATAATAACCTCAACTTGTTTTTAGTATCAGTGTGTCCAGACAAAAGTACCAGCAGTCTCAAACACTAAATCAAGTACCAATCAGACATAATCTGTTCAGTTTGACATTCTTGCATTTGGGAAGGGAAGCCTCTGCTTTCTCAACAAATGATGACAGTCATTATTTATTCTTTATTTTTCTTTCATATGAAATCAAATAAAACAAGCAAAGCAATCTGGGATAAACACTTTGGTAAAACAAATTTAAAAATAGAGTAAGGAGACCACAAACTTTTAGAGGAAGCTCTCAAGCTGGAAAAAGGAAGTAAAGGGTTTCTCCCATAGAGCCTCCAGAAAGGCCTGCCTACATATCAAAGCCTTCCTTCCCTTCCCTTTTTTCTTTCTTTCTTCCCTTTTTTCTTTCTTGCTTTCTTTTTCTTCTTTGTTTCTTTCTTTCTTTTTTTTTGTACTAGGGTTTGAACCTAGGGGCCTTTAACCATTGAGCTACTTCCCCAACCATTTTTTATCTTTTATCTTGAGACAGAATCTCACAAAGTTGTTTAAGACTTCCCTAAGTTGCTGAGGCTGGCCTCAAATTTGCAATCCTCCTATCTCAGCCTCCTGAGCTACTGCAATTTAAGATATGCATCACCGTGTCCAACTAAAGTCTTTATTTTCAAAGAGAGAGCCATATTTGACTCAAAAATCTGCATTATGACAAATGTGTGTTGTAAATCACTGAATATATTATAATCTACAACAGTATCACAAAACAATTAGTGGACAGATAAAGATATAGATAAATGTGCATATGTATAGAGATATGTATACACAAACACTGGGCCCTGGGTGGGATATGAAATTATTGCTCTATTGCAGCAATAATTTAAAAATGCCAGTGTCTTCTATTCCAGCTCCTTACTGCACAATGTGATAGGAGTCAGATGTCCCCTTTGAATGCAGTGGAGTTTGCACAATAACAATGGAATCTGAATTATCAAACCATTTAAAGAGAGATATACCTTTACTCTGGGATTGAAGCAGATATTCTCCGGTAAAAGGACAAAACCTCCAGATTGTCTACATACATTGCAATTCAAATAAATGACTATACAAAAAAACCTCAAATCTCTCAAGAGAAGTATACAATCTTTAATTTTGAAAGTACATTATTCTTTTATCAACCTTTAACTCAGATGCTACAGTTTCTTGCATTGAAAACTCTGGGAATATAGGATTGAGAAAGCATTAATGAATCATTGTATCAGTGCATTAATTAGTCTTACTTTTCTATGATTTTTCGAAGATAAAATGATATATCTACATATGTATAAATATATAAATAAATACATACATACACATACATTTCATATGATGGAGCCACATAAGATGTATCTGCAAGTGTTTTGGAAAAACAAGCAGGTTGATGCAAAATGCTATAGGATTAACTTACAGCTAAATAATTCTATAGAACTTAATATAGCAGGGACCCCAAATTCTTGCTATTGATGCATGTATCTGAAGAGAATTAACAGAAGTGAAAATAGTTTTTAAAAGTATGACATTACTATTCTCTATTTTTGTCATGAAAGAATATAGTTAAAATATTTTACATAAGATTTAATAGTAACCTTCAATCCAAATCAAAGGACTGTTAAATATGCTTCTAATTTTGAGGATGTGAAATATCTTTTGATTTTTAGTATGTCATAATGGAAACCATAATTTATGAACTTTCAACACAATGACTCTTTTTAATTAACTCAGACTTAAACTGAGCAGAGGCAGGGCTTCATCTCCTTGCTAGAAGGTCCTTAAAGAACAGTGGTGAAGGAACTTCCAGTGGGCAAAACTTTGGAAAGTGTGTCTGGTTGTACCTTTCCTTGGAAGAAGTGGATGAACATGATTATATTATATATTGATGGTTTATGGCTGACAGTTTAGCTGGATGTTCAGTTATTTGGAAGAACTGGGTTGCAAAGTTGCTGACAAAGAAATCCAGGAAAGAATTACATGGATATTGACCTCTCTGTTAAGGGAGAAACAAGAAAATATTTGGATCCTATGTGAATGATCACCAAAGTGTGATAGGATCAAGCAGATAGGATCACTGGCTCCAGGGATACGAGTTAACCTCTTTTTCCAGCCACTGTCATGGCCAACTGGGTTCACACACAAAGCAGCCATGGTGGCAGGGTTGAGGTTATACATATTTTTGGTAACAAAACTTCATTCATTAAGTCTGAACTGGCTACAGCTTATACTGAATAATCACTATGTCACTCACAGAAATCAACATAAGCATAATTCCAGAGGTGATCAACCAGCTTACTGATGGTAGGATGATTGCATTGGACCTCAGGTATATTACTGTGGTGACACAAAACTGATCAATTTAATATTCTACCCAGCTTTTTTTTCTGATTAAAATCTCACTTCACAACCAAAGAAGTGCATCAATGGGCTCATACTCCTGAAACTTACTTGTCTGTCTTTGTTCTTCCTCCTCTGGAAGGATCTGGCTTGGTAGGATGGCCTTTCAAAGATTGCAGTTACAGAATCAGATAGGTTACAATACCTTGTAAGGCTGGAGAAAATTCCAGAAGTCCAGAAGTCTGTATTCTATACAACATTCAATATATGGTGCTTCTTTGGTAGTCAAGATTTCTGGGTCCAGGATATGAGGGGTGAAATGGGAGTAGTGTGTCTCATTGTTAGCCCTGTTAAAAAAGTACAAAACTTTTGCTTTCTATTCTCAAGACTTTATGCTCTGCTGGTTAAGAGGTCTTTGTTCCAGAGTAAAGAATGCTTTCACTAGGAGAGACAACAATTGCTCTACTGAACTAAATGTAAGACTACCACTCAGCCACTTTCGCCTCTGATTCAAAAAGAAAAGAAAGGAGTTACCCTGTTGGTTAGAGATTAGTCTTGACTATGAAGAAGTATTTGGATTACTTCTCCCTATTGGTGATTAGGAGGAGTTTTATAAATATAGGAGATTTTTTATGGTATATCTTATTATTACTATGTCATGTGATGAGTGAGGTCATTGGAAAACTATAGCATCCTAATATGGGCAAGACTACTAAAGTTGCAAACCTTTATTTTTTAAAAGTCTAGGTAACTCCACTAGTAAATGTTCATAACCTGCTGAGGTATTGCTGAAGGTGAAAGGAATAACAGATTGGATGAAAAGAAAAAAAAAGTGATAAATATCAGCCATGACCACATAGATAGAAAAAAAAGTGATAAGTTATCAGCCATGACCACATAACCAGTGACAGAAGTAGGGTATGTGATTATCATGAATGTCCCTTCCTTATTTTGTTATGACTTTTGAGCATATGCAAATATTATAAAAATACTTACTTTTCCTTCCCTGTATTATTCCTTATCATGTAATGTAAGATATTTTGAATTTCCATAAGTATTTAAATGCTATCAATTTTACATCACGGTATTTAAGTTTAGGGATATCGAGTTAAGACTAAACATCACATGAGGAATTAACTTCCTCTTCCTGGAAAGGCATTGGTAAAAATTGGGTTGTACTAAGGACAGTTGTATTACTTTCTGTGGAATGATGTCCTTATTACTAGCTATCTTTATTTGGACATTATTGTGGTTTAAAGAGATGTGTGTGAGAGCTAAATGAACAAGGGATGAACTTGTAATGAGTCTTGTGTCAACTTGACTGCATTAAAAGATATCTGCATAGCTGGCAGAACATTATTCCTGGATGTGTTTATACAGATGTTTCCAGAAGAAATCAGCATTCATCTTAAACTGAGAAAAGACCATCCTCAGTTATGTAGTGGGCATCGTACAATCCAGAGAGTGAGAATAAAAGAATAGATGGATAAAGTGTGAATTTATTCTGCTTATAGTGGGACATCTGCCTTCTCTATTGTTTGGATATCACTGGTCCTGGTTCTCAACTTTTCAGACTCAGGTTAAGATATTGGTTGCCTGGATCTGTAGCCTTTGCCTTTAACTGTAATGACATTGCTGGCTTTCCTGTGTCTCTAGCTTTCTGGGGGCAGATAGTGGACTTTCTGATCCTTCATAACTACATTAGTCAATCACATATAATAAATAATTCTCTGTATCTGTATTTCTACTTTCTTGGTTTTGCCTCTCTGATGAACCCTAATACATCTTCCAAAAACTACTCTTCATAATCAGGTTCTTGACCATTATCTTACTTCCAAAATATATGTTAAATCTGCCATAAGAAAGTTCATATATTCAACTCATGTATTACATTTTTTCCTCTCTCTCTGCTTTCCCTTCATGTCTTTCTTGATCTCATTTTTCCTGCCTTTCTTCCTAACTTTTTTTAAAATATGGATGCCTTTATGCTTCTTGTGTTCAAAGTACATCAGTTGGGTATACTGTATTAAATGATATAAGAAATTTGTTATGGCAGAAAGAAATTAATATTAATGACTTTTTATAGAGCTGAAAGTAGTAATTTTGAACAAAAATCGCTCTAGTTCTCCCAGAATATGATATGTTTTCCATAAAATTGACATGATAATTGAAAAATATCCCCTGATGTGTTTGCATCATATTGCCATAACAAAATAAGCATTTCTAGTCTTCCTCCTAATATCCTGCTTACAAGGATTTATTTAGTAATCAATCTTGAGGTTTCTTTCTTTGACCAAAAGTATGCATCTTCTCTTATTCTTCTGCCAGGACTCTTGTCAAAATGTGTGAGCAATATAAAATAAAATAAAATGAGTTCAGCTTCTATCATTTTATATGTTACCCTTAGGATGAGCACTGTTTTCATTTCTCAATCTTTTTCAAATACTTGTGTTGATAGCAATAATTTGAGTCATTGACATACTGTCTTTTTACAGTGTTATTTTTCTGTAAGTTGATCCTGTGGTGTTTTCTGTTTGTTTTGTTTTGTTTGAGTAGTACCCATGATTGGACACAGGGATGCTCCCCCCTGAACTATATAACAAACCCTTTTGCCCCACATCCCGCTTTTTAATTAATTAATTTTGAGACAAGGTCTTACTAAATTACCCAGATTACCAAGGCTGGCTTGGAACTTACGCTACTCATGATTCAACCTCCTAAGTGTCTGGAATTTCAGGCATGCACCACAAGATCCCTGTAGATCTTGCAGTATTTTGTACTTACCTCCTTTGTTTTCCAAAATACATGCTATTACAGAGCTGCATCTTATATGTTTCTTCCAAAACAATTTTTTTTTGCAGTGTTAGCTATTGAGTCCAGGGCCTCTCATATGCTAAGCAAGTGCTCAACCACCAAGCTACACCTCCAATCCCAGAGTCTTTCAAATTACAAAATATATGCTAAATTTTTCCCTTTTATCACTTCTATTTTTTCCTTTTCTTTTATCTATGGTTCTGTTGTCTGAAAGAATGACAGATATATTCCAACAACTATTAATGGACTTAATTATCTGTTTGTTTTCTTTCAGAGCACTGAATAGAAAAGAAACTCTGAGAATATTTTTTAAAAAATAGACTCTATAATCTGAGGCTCTATAATCTTTCTTTTTTGTGCCAGTGAATCTCAAACTTTATATTATAGTATCATATACCAATTCAGTGACATGTGATATACAAAGTTTGAATAGTTCTATTTCAATTCTCAGCATGATCTGCCACGCGTCTGGTAGTTTGTAATTCTGAATAGAAACTGCAATATCCCCTTGATTCACAGCCACTTTACAATAATTTGAATCCAGGGAATTATGTCTCAGTAGCTGATGGAGTTTCCTTACTTTTCCTTTCTATGACAGAATGTATCAAAGATCGATAACTGCCTCTCAGATGAATGGAATTTTTCTTATCCTTATTACTGTTAGAATAAAGATTGTGTGATTAAATTTTGACCAATAGGATATAAAAAATAATTCGTACAACACCTGGGCTACATCACTAAAAGGAAGGAAAGCAGTCTTCACTTCAAGTTTCATTGTCCTATTGTAACTTTATGTTCATGAGCTATTTAAATATTTAAATAGTTCATGAGCTATGTAAGACTGTATCGTGAATGGTGACTACAGAAACATATTGGGGGAGGAGGAAGGAAGTTTTTCGGATGACAATGAAGAATGGAGTCATTAATGGGTTAAGAATTCTGCAAGGCAGAGAAATACACCATTTAGGTTTCTTTCATCTCCCAGATGTTGA
Organism: Geosciurus inauris; assembly: GCA_004024805.1. Taxonomy (NCBI): domain Eukaryota; kingdom Metazoa; phylum Chordata; class Mammalia; order Rodentia; family Sciuridae; genus Geosciurus; species Geosciurus inauris. The sequence continues at coordinate 30,812 of PVHX01012760.1, forward strand.
ACATTATTCTACTCAATATGCAGGAAACTCTGATGTGAAACTGTGTATACTTTGTAGATGGTTTTAAAATATATTCAAAACACCATGAACCAGAATGTGTCAGGACTCATTGCCTAAGATGGTTTCTCATGTAACCTACATAAGAATGGTTTGTAATTTTAAAGTAATGTAACTGGCTATCCAATCTCAAGAACTTCATTATTTAAGATTGTAGTTAGTGGCAGAAATCAGTTTCTGGAATCAAATGCTTATACCGAAATCCTAATTCTCCCCACTTCAGAACTGTGTGAATTTGTACAACATCTGCTGCTTTGGTTCAGTTTTCTCAAATGTAGAATGAAGATAAGTTTATTTATTTATTTATCTATGTATTTATTTATTTATTTATTACTAGGCATTGAACCCAGGGATGCTAAACCACTAAACTACATCCCTGGCCCTTCTTTTCATGTTTTAGTTAGAGAAAGGGTCTCACTAAGTTGCTTAGAGCCTCACTAAGTTGCTGAGTATTACTTTGAAATTTCAATCCTCCTGCCTCAGCCTCCTGAGCTGCTGGGATTTCAGGGGTGTGCCACTGTGCTCAGCACAATTTAAGATAATTTGAGTATAGTCTTCCTGAAGTAATTTCAATAATCAAATGAATTGTGTCCTCTGTAGGTTTACAAATGAAATTCAACATTGAAATGCCATCTGATAAAATGTCAAGGTCATTATTTACCATATGAATTAGAGCATACCAAATTCTCAGCTTAGTAAATTAGAAACAATCACATGAAGTTATTGTATATTTGCATTTGCTCATGAAGTGAATCCTCAACAAGACTACACTTTTTAAATAGAATCAAATACTAGATTACCTTAAAATGCTGCTTTTAAAGGGTCTTAGAATTATAAAATATGAAAATAAATTCTCATACTGAATATTTTTTCATACCTTAAATAAAATAAAATAAAAAGAGAAAAATAGAAAATGTCTATGGCAATATTTTATTGTTCTTTAGTTTATTCTAATTTACATTGTATAATTGAACACAGGTCAAGGACTCATACTTTAGTTCTGATAATAGTCATTGTTTTTCAATTTTACTTTCCATTTATACCCATTGTCATTTCCTATTTTAAATGAAATTCATTTTATTTTGGGGTTTTTTTCTTCAATACATTTTGTAACAAATCTTAAGTACAAACTAATTTTAGTTCAAAAGCAGTTAAATACCAGATGTTTTTCAACAGTGCACGTATCTTTTTTCTCCACTCTCCTCCACCCCACTATATACATACTCACATTTTCTATTTTAATGTTGGGCAAATTTATGAGGGTCAAGCTTTTATTTTTTTCCATTTACTTTTGATTGCTTTCTATTGTTTTTCCCCCTTTTTCATTGTTTTCAGCTTCATTAAAATATTCTGTGACAAATCAATATAGTCTTCAGAGTTTTTCTAAAATTAGTAGTCTGAGTCATCACAAAATTAATACTACTTTAGATTCTTGGGACCTACCTAATCTTTTCACTCTGAGAATTAAATCAACATGTACACATACAAATGTTAGTCAAGTCCCAGTGATTTCTAGATGTAATTCACATTAAGTAGCCCTGAAAAGAGCAGTTTCTTTCTTTTTCAAGCTTTTTGTTCCAAAGGCTAGAAAACAGGAGTGAGTTGATTACACACTATTATATTTTACCATAACAAATTCTAGGTGTCTATGTGATACAAAGAACACATTACATACATTCTCATGCTCCTCTTTTCATGGAACCAAATATCTATGTCATTTACTGAACAGATTCAAATGTCAAATGATATCTTTCAACAGTACCGATTTCTTCAAAAGTGCTGAATGAAGTGTTTGCCCGTGGAAATTTAAGAAAGTGATAGACATTCACATTATCCAATATAGAGATTAGACACTGTCTTCTGTTATTTGTTTAAGTGTTGACAGGTGAAAATTCCTCTGGAGATGCTGGAAGAGCAATAGAAATGTCAAAGCAGTGTATGACTGTGGTTGGGAAATTGGGCACTAGAATCCAAACTGGTTCTTATTTCTCTAATTTATATAATACAGGTAATAATTTTAAGTACTTTAGAGTTTGGAGGTGAGTGTGAATTAATTTTATTTTAAAGAGTAAATCTTTAAAAAAAGTGCTTGGGGTCTTGACTCCAGTTTCTGATTCTACATAGGAAGATTTTGGAAGTGCCTATCCCCTATCTTACAACAATTAAAAGCTGATGAAACAGAAAATCAATGAAAATTTTGGGCTAATATAAGAAATGAAGTCACAAACACAAATCATCATCTCAAAATTTATATAGACAAATAAATTTAGAAAGTCACAGTGGAGAGGATTTTGCCTGGAATAGAATCATATAAAACCATAAATTATGAGAACCCCTTAAATGGCAATTTGACAAAACGCAGAAGGGTAATTATAGACTAGGGTGAAAGTACAAAAATCCAGGAGCCATAGTCTTAGGAGGGCTCAAACTGTGTTGTGAGTTTGCCTCCTGGTGAAGAATCAAGAAAAATTTCACCTTGCCTTTTGTACATTGGCGGGTAAGAGCGATGTGAAATACTGGCAGAGAATTCTCTATAAAATTGCCTACTCTTTCTGAGCATGGAGCCCTGTGCCTGTAATACCTACTACTCAGTCAGGAGAATCGCAAGTTTGAGGCCACCCTCATTAATTTAGTGAGACCCTGTCTTAAAAAAAAGCATAAATAAATAAATAAAAAGGGCTAGGGAAAAAGGAAATAAAGAAACAAGCAAAAGTAACAGTAACAAAATAGCCTACTCTTCAAGGAAAAAATACATTACTAAAAGACCTGAAGATTGGATATTCTCCTACCCTTGTGTCCTCTAGTTTTCATGTATCACAAAGAGCGAGAAAAAAAAGAGATGTCAAAGCCAGCCTCAGCAACGGCGAGGCGATAAGTAACTCAGTGAGACCCTGTTTCTACATAAAACACAAAATAGGGCTGGGGATGTGGCTCAGTGGTTGAGTAACCCTGAGTTCAATCTCCAGTACCAAAAAAAAAAAAAGAAAAAGAAAAAGAAAAAGAAACACTTTACCTTTTGGCATCTCACCAGCAGCGCAAAACCTACAGACATCCAAGAAGAGTCATGTCCAGTGCTTTAGGCACAGTGAGTAAAGGCTGATGAGGTGAAATAGTAACTCTTTAAAGCCAGGCAATAGTACTATCCTATATATAGTACTGAAATAGTGGATAAATTACTCTATCCATTTATCAAGACACACTGAGTCTACAACATGAAGATTGAATTGTAAGATATACAAACTTAAAAAATTGGAAATTGAGGTAATTTCACAAATGACTGAAAGCTAAGAGAAGAAAATCTAAGTGTATTACCAATTGAAGAGACAGTCTCAATGAGAGAGAGTGGGGATGTGGATTTGGGAAGAAAGAAACTGATAAAAATTTGGAAAGAGTCAATTCTAAAAATTTTAAAATAAAACACTGCACATACACTTCTTAATAAAGTAATTATAGATATATATTCATTATGAAGTTATGACTTAACAATTCCAATACTATACATGCATACTGGAAATGAACAATTTAATAAAGATGGCAATTGGTATGAGCCAGGATTCATATTGTTGACATCAGCATTCACAGGAAAATAAGAAATGGACTCTAGGATAATCCATGTAATAATGGATTAAGGTTTGATACATAAGTATGAGCTCATCTTTAGGTTAATATAGATTTAAATGTTTATACCAAACAAATGCATGTGTGTGTGTGCGCGCGCTTTAAAGCACACACACACACACCCTTTAGATCATGTACATATTCTATCGCTCAATTAGCTGAGAATCTAGAAACAGTAAGGGCCCAATAGGAAGGAGTACACCTAGGACTTAAATCTTCAGTTTTAATAGTATCCCCCAATTAAAAGAGGAAACAGAACTAAATCATATTAACACAATTCTCCAATTCTTCAATAAGCTAAAAGAAAGGACTCCAAAAACCCAGACCTGCAACAATTTAAACATCAAAATATTTTTATAAAAGTATCAATATTTTTATCCACTATTTCAGTACCATATATAGAATAATATTATTGTCTAGCTTTAATATATTCCAAAGCACAAAATAAATACCATACCATGGAGAACATAATGTCATGTGCATAAGTCAATTTCCATCCAATATATTTTCATTCTTTGTTCCAAATATGTATTTGTGGGTAACAGGCATAATTTAATACAACTAAAATTAACACGGATTACAAATATTGATAACATTATCAAGAATGATAAACCGTGAGGGGGCTGAGGCAGGAGAATCACGAGTTCAAAGCCAACCTCAGCAACGGTGAGGCGCTGAGCAACTCAGTGAGACCCTGTCTCTAAATAAAATAGAAAATAGAGTTGTGGCTGTGTCTCAGTGGTCGAGTACCCCTGAGTTCAATCCCTGGTACCAAAAAAAAAAAAAAAAAAATCCCCCAAAAAACCAGAAAGAATGATAAACCATGATTAGTCAAACTACTATGTCATATTTTCTGAGTAAATTAATAAGAGTTTTTAAAAAGATTGCTGCTAATAAACTTTTGAAATAACAAATATTCTTACAATTTCTTTCAGATTATCCATAATATACTTGCTGAAATGGAATCTTCGAATCTACAGTAAACAAATTATATTAAAATGAAGAGAATATATCCTTCCAGGTGTCATATAGAATATTAAAAACATGAGTGAAAAAATTAGTGTAACTATTGGAACAGTTTGATTACTGAAAAGCTGACAAAGGAAGAATAATTATTAATTTAGCATAGCAATTTAGGCATTTAGCATTAAAGTCTTAAAATGTTTTTTTATCTAAGTACAATACATATTTAGTTTCAACTTTGTTTTAAAATCTCCAGCATAGTTTTTTGATGGGATTGACATATTGAAGAAAAAATCCTGCCACATGTAATATATGTGGAAAGAAAAAGAAAATGCTGTGTTTTGAAGTACTTTTATTGCTGAATATCTATTCAACTACAAAGCATAGATTATGCTGGAAATTGTAAGAAATATTGAAAGCTCACAAACACTTTAGTTTCAAACAACAGAATGTCACAGGAGAACAGAATTACCATTTGTCTAGGATTCAATACTTCATGTACTATCAAAGATTTATATCTAAGAAAACAATACAATGAGCCTACCAATAAAATCTGTAAATATTTAAAGAAAAGAAATTTATCATCCAGCAATCTCAACTTTCATTTCCAAGCAGAAAAAGGTCTTATTTCTATATTTCTTATTGTATGTAGAAATGTTATAGACTATTCAATTTTTCAACCTATCTTGATATTTTCCAAGTTTAAGTACAGTAAAAGAAAAGATTAAGCATGATAAAATCAACTGGAAAAGAAGAATAATTTCATATTTTATTTATACCACTTATTGTGATTCTGAGAACAATATAGTTTCCAGTTACAAGTACAGTTGATGCAGACTTACAGTGTGAAATGAAAGACAGGTTAGAATACTACATGAGTTTGTATTTGTTCTTGATGATTTGAAATGTATGATCATTGTAGTTGTACTAAAATCTATATGCAATGTACTATTATAAATAAGTATTAAATAACATATTCAAAGTGGTGGAACAGGCTTAAATTTACTAAAAATATTGTGAAATGTATAAAAAGTATTGCAACAATTTTTAAATTTTATTTATTCTCCTTTCTCTTCTCATTTAATATCCAAGTTCTTTCAGTATTGAATTATGTTAATAATTCAAACAGCAAGTTCAATTTCTATAGCAATTTCAGGGTAGCCAATTATGAAATGTCTTTTGATGATAATGTACTTTTCTAGTGAAAAATTCTCAGTAAATTTTCAGGAATGATTGCCATAAAATTCTGTTTTCTCAACACTATTGCGTGCTCTATAGAAACAACAAAAGTATAAAAAGAAGAGAAAGATTTGTAGTATGTGTTTGGACATTCAAGTTTCAGTTATTACTAGAATTTAATATGCAAATAGAAAATGATAATAACAACATTAAGAATTGCATAAAATAATAGATCAGTATTGCAGAAAGTAAACATCTCAATGTTTGTTGACCATAAAATTTAATGTAATATCAAATAGAAAATTATAAGTAAATTAGTTTGTCGATATTGGATTATAACCATTTAAACAAAAAATGTCAGAAAGGCTAAAATATTTGGAATGCATGAAATATTTTTAAGTCAAGTCATACATTGCCTAAAATAAAACACTGTGAAGATTTATGACAGAATAATGCTGCTTCAGAAAAGTTCTTGTGTGCAACCCAGATTGTCACTTGTAGACCAATATTGGAATGATTTGAGTAGGAAAATCTGTTTGGGGATATAACTCAGGCTTTCAGTGTTTCTAATTTTGTCTCAGACCTTTCCTATCAAGTGACTTTTTCAAGTATGATCTATTTATTTAATAAAAACTATAGGACAATGGATGTGAATGAAGCAATAATTATCACAAATAAAAGATTTATCTTCATACATTTTATTCCATCAAATCCTACAGAAAATATTAAATATCATATCACTGTGTCTATAATAGCAATGCAAGCAAAATTTTCATAGAAGCATTATTCCTAATAACCTCAAACAGTAAAGTTGCTACTGATCCCCAGATTGGTTTTTAGACTAATGTTAGTTCAATTTTCCCAGGAGAATTTTTTGTGGAAATGGGAAGGAAAATCTTAAGTATACCTTTGAAAATGCAAATGAATATTGACAGCCAAAATCATTAGCAAGGAGAAGAATCATTTGGAAAGTTTTCTACATGTATAAAATTTAGGAAAAAGAAACTTCAATAGGAAAATACAGAAAGTAAAACATTGTGACCTTCAGCAAGATTTTGAAAATGAACCAATGGAAGTAACTCAGGCATACAGGAACTTTTCATTTTTGTCAAGTTTGGCACATAACATGAGGGAAAAAAATGAAAATTCTTTAAAAATTGTACTAAGTCAATTGGGTTATCAATGTAGGATAGAGCAACATGACCATTTTATCACTATATAGACAAAATAACTTCCAGGTTAATTACAGATAAAAATGTAGAAGATAAAATACCCCCAAAATTGAAAGTTAATATGGAAAAATATCCTCATTTTTTGCCATTTGCCATTTTCTAAATAGATTATATAAAACAATGAGCACAAAACATTAAGAATCTGTTCATAAACAGATACCAACCACTAAGATAGAAAACATATAATAGATAATGTGACTGAAGGTATTTTCAGTATATTTAAACTGCAAATGGAAAATGACTTAAACTGGGCAGGGATTGTAGCTCTGTAGTAGAGCACTTGCCTAGCATGTGTGAGGGACTGGGTTCGATTCCCAGCTCTGCATATAAATAAATAAAATAAAGTTCCATCAACAACTAATAAAAAATTTTTAAAAAATAGCTTAAACTAAGAGAGTATGTAGTCTAAAATCAATAGGAAAAATAGTTCATCTACACTTATAGAATGTACAGCAAATGACAAGCCAGTTTCTGTGGGCACAGGCTTATTGTGATTCTACCCTACTCTGGAGGCTGAGGCAGGAGGATTGCAAGTTCTAGGCCAGCCTGAGAAACTTAGCAAGACCCTATCTCAAAATAAAAAAATAAAAAGCTCAATGGTAGAGCATCCCTCCCCTCCTTGTTCAATCCCCAGTACTGTCAAAAAAAGCCAAAACAACAACAACAAAAAAAAAAACATACACACACACACACACACAAAAACAAAGGCAAGCATAGGAATAAAATAAATTTTCAAAAATTTTGTTATCAAAGAAATAAAATAGAGTTTTCATAAACATTATAGTGTTATGAAGGTTTTTCTTGTATACACTTTCCTATGTTAATGTAGCTGTGGTCAAACACTAGCATTAACATTAGGAAAAGTTAGCGTTTTGGATTAAAGTCAGAATAATAACAAAGTGAGAGACATAGTGACAGATGACATGAAGTCTTCAGGGTATTAGCATAGTTCTACATCTTGCAAATTTTGAAGATTTATAGTACGATTATTTCTGATAATTCATTAAATTTTTTACTTAAGATTTGTACATTGTGTGTGTGTGAATGAAGTATGTATATGAAAAGTATATGTTAATGAACTTTTTTAAGTGTAAAGATCATCATAGAATATTAATATTGACTATATTAGTAACCATTTTGAGCAGAATGGTATAGTATATTTATTAAAGAAGGGCGCATTTTTTTCTGTCCTTGCATATCTCTGTGTATCTATATCTATCTATCTATCTATCTATCTATCTATCTATCTATCTTTGCAAGGCTATTAAAGTGTTTGTTTCTAGACATAGAACTAAAAATAAATTTCTCAAGTGCATAGCGGTTATGTCAACAAAAAACACATAAAAAATAAAAACAAAAATTCAAGTTAACATTATTTTAGTGTGACAGATGTTGTTTTGCTTAAATTAATCACATTCCAGAAGTAAAGCATTTTCCTATTGATGCCTTTTAATTGCAAATGATTGCTCCAAAGAAGAAATTGGTCTTTCTAAATGGTGAAGTAATTTAACCTGACAACAATAGCAGATGTTTTTAATGGCAGTGATCAGTTTAGGTCTTAATGAAATTAAGACATTCCAAGTTAATTCTGCTGAACATGTTTAATGATATTACTGAAAATGAGCACCATATTCTCATAATTTATTACTCATTAATGGTCAAATCATAAACATATGCAAAACAGAGACTGAAGTATCACAAAACTTGAACATAAGTTTGTTATTTAAGTAACTAAGTATATTTATATCGATTTTGTTGTTTTACAAAAAAAAAAAGAGAAAAAAAAGAAAAAAGAAACTATGTGTATAAAACTTGGAAAGTTAACTATTTTCAAAGGTTAATAGAAAAGATAAGTCCAGGTCATTTAATAAGAAACCAAAAGGCAGATTTAGTCTTAATAATACTAAGTTAACTAAACAAGTGGAGATCATAAGAACTTCAATTTCTTAGTACTGGGATGTTATGCTAAAATATACTGTTCTCTAGACAAAGAGTCCTAGCTTCATCTGTATCCACTTTAGCAGCTGGCTCTGCAACTCATGCACTATTATGTCCAGTGGCTATTCTGGTTCTAAAAGTGCTGTTTGAAGACCTCTTGCAATCAACCTTTGTGTGTTATAGTTAAAATTAAATATACAATAATTATATATACACAATGTATAGACAATTGCACTATAACAGTACAGTCTCTCAGTCTCTACCAGGCTACAAGTTGGTTTAGCAGATTGTTATAAAATTGCTTTTTGTTATTCCTCTGTGTAATTAAAAATTTTAGAAACAATACTGTTCTGAATTTTTGTTTGCTTTCCTGTTTTCAACTGGGACTTAACTCAAAACTTAAGATGCATGATCTCAATACAGCCAGCCACAAGTACTGCATAGACAGGAATTTAAAATAGGAACTACTGAGCAAACAAATAATAAAATCAAAGTTTTACAAATGGGAATTCCTTTGGGGGATTTCATCCTCTTATTATGATATTTAAAGCTGTTTCTCAGTTCTATCAGTCGATTTCACCTAGTCTTTACTGATTTCGCTTACTGAGCTTTCATTTTTCAAAAGTTTACTACATTTATCACTTAGCTTAGTATTCTAAACATGTAAAAAGTGATTATACATCTGAGTATTTTTAGTACTCCTAGTTGTTGTTTAATTTTTTTACCTTATCAATAATTTCACATATAATTCTATTATTGGAACATAAGCTAATTAAACATTTCCTTTCTTTCTCCCTTTTCCCTCCTTTTTATGTATTATCTTTTTTGCTCTTGGAGCAAAAGAAGAAATATACTTCACCAGAGAATATTTTAATTATTTTTTGAGAAACTTATTACTTAGAGTGTCAACATGGAAACAAAGGAAGAAAACAAAGAATATTTTTCAAATGCCTCCATAAATGTATGTATGTATGTACATGTGTATATATATAATGTATTATATGTAATCCACTATATAATAATAGTATAATAATAATAGTAGTTATTATTGTTATCTACTATATAATATATAATATATATGTATATAATCTACTCTATCATTGTTACCTTTACGGAAATTTGAAATTCTATGCAGTTCTAAACACTTTCCTATTTCCAAAATATACATGTTTTTGTGTGTCTAAAATTTTTGGAACTGCCATTGATTTAGTTTCCTAAGGTGCCATGAGAGGGTGAACCAGGCTGAGTGGCTTAACCAAAGGTAATATATTCTTTCACAGTTCTGGAAACTGAAATCCAAGCAAAGTGACAATAGTTTCAGTTTCTTCTGATGCATTTCTCTTCAGCTTGGAGATGGCAGGAGATCGTTTCACTGTGTCCTCACACAACCTTTCCTCCATCTACAAGTTTGTATAGGTCCTAATTTCCTCTTCTTATAAGGGCTGGTCGTACTGGACTGGAACCAAGTGACAGTACTTCATTTTACACGAGTTACCTCTTTAAAGGCCATCTCTGCAAACAAAGTCAACACTCTGAAGTACGGAAGGTTAGAACGTCAAAATACAAATTATAGGGGAACATAATTCAGTCTCTAATAACCAGCTGTTTAAATGTGGCATAATTACTATGTTAGTGCATGTTTTATATTCGGTATTTACAGTGATGAAGATTAGAATATCTTTATAAATCAACAATACAGCAAGATAATTAAAAGAGGAAGTAATAGCACCCGCCACCCTCTCCATGACTACCATACTGCACACTCTAGTTTCCTCAGGCCCAATTATTCTTTCATTGATAACTATTGACTCTAAAGGTACAAAGATGGAATCAATAATCACTGTCTTGTTCTAAGGGCAACACTAATACCAAACTATTCTCAAACTGATCTGCCTGACTTCATCATTGAGGAAGGTCAGGGGTAAAGAAAAGATACTAATATCCCAAAAATATACACAAGAATTAATACAAGACAGTAATCAACAAATCAAGGAGAAATGCCTCAGGAGAAAACAATCTTGATTTAGGACTTTCAACTTCATCTAGGACTTTCAAGAACTGTGAGAAGGTAAATTGTTGTTTGTCATGAAGTCTTTGATATGTTCTTCTAGCAGCTGTGCCTGGAGATTTTTTTGTACTGGAGATTTAACCAGGGGCATTATACCACTGAGTCATATCCCCATACCTTTTGTTTAGGATTTTTAAAATTATTATTATTTTGACACAGAGTCTCCTCTCCCTAAGTTTCTTAGGGCCTCACTGAGCTGCTGAGACTGGCCTTGAACTTCAGATCTCCAGATATGGAAGCAACTGATGAGTATATAGTTCAACAATATTGTTGAAGCCTATTTACCATATAAAAATGATGATGGTATTGATGTTGATTATATGGATCATAAGGATTGATATGAATATTGATGATGATGACAATGTTATTAAACACTATTTGCCACATATAAAAGATCTTTGGTCAAAATTCAGTGCAGGCAAAAAGTAACAAAATCTTGGACCTAGGCAACACCATTCACAATATATGAAATATATTTTAAGTACACAGAGCATTGCTAAATTATACTTTTATAACAGGCTAGAAAACAATGATATTAACTAATAATTTGATCTTTCTCCCCAAGATGAGTCTAATCTGAGATATCAATTACCTTTTGGAACATTTTATCAATCTGTGCATATTGCATCATAACTTTAAAAGCTGCAATTTCTATTGTAACAGAGGAGCAAATTGATATATTCTATGTGGCAAAAATGATTGTTAGTGAGAGGAAGAATTGCATCTGTCCCCTTTATAGAAGTTCTTTAATACCATACTTCAATGTATATAAATCCTTAAAAATGCAAACATTCACAAAAATATATAAATAACGATGTGAACATTGATGGTATTGTTTGTTGTTGTTTCTATTTTGTTTTAAGTTTTTATCTCCCCCCCCACTTTTTCTTTTCTTATTCATGCTCCTGGGGATCTAGGCAGGCAAAGTGAAGATGGTGGATAGTGGGAGACACTGAGCTACACTTCCAGACTGATTTCATGTTGCTTAAGCCATGACCTGATTTTACTTGAAACTTAGCATATACTTCAACTTAAAGAGGAGAGTGTATAACAGCCCCCAACTGACAACCTGTCCCCAAATAGCCATGGAAAGACAGAGTGCTAAGGTCCTGCTGCTGGACACCCACACATATCACAACAGTAGAGAAAAATATCATGTTTGGGGTGCCATGCATATGAGGGACCTCAGCATCAGTCATTTCCATACCTTATCAGCTTGCACACGTGAGTATCACAGAAGGATACAGGTGACCCTGCCTTTCCCTATGAAACAATTGGAAATGAACCAGTGTCACAACAGGGGATACAAAGTCCAGGCCCAATTGCCATGATTGAAATAGTCCATTGCAGAATTGCTTTCAGGTAATTGCTAATATCAACAGAACCCTAGGGAAACTAATACTTCTTGGGGCCTTGAGTGTGAGTGTGTCCTATATACTTTGCTGTCCTCTTCACACGTGCTTGAACAACCAACAGGGTGTCCACTGTGTCAAAATCTACTAATCACAGTCAATAAAGTGCAGGGAAACTATATTATAAACTCTCATTTGAATTAAAACCAGTACCACACAAGAAACCCCTATCCCAGGACACACCATCAAAGGAAAACTGCCTACCAAAAGGCTTTCATGTGAAAGTGGAAGAGGTAAACACCTCAACAGATATGCTAATCTCAACATTAAGCTGCAGGAAATATGGGAAAAAAGCAATATGAATACTTCCCTGAAGTTCACAACTTTCCAGAAAAAAAAGGCAAAAGAAACTGAAGTGATAAAGAATTCAAAATAACAATTCTTTAAAAAACTAAATAAAATTTAAGAGAACACAAATAAATGGCTGAAATATTTTAGGAAGATAGTGTAGGATATGAATGAGCACTTTAATAGAGAGAAATTTTGAAAAATAATGAAATAAAAATCTTGGAAATGAGAAGTTCAAAGATAAGGGGAAAGAAATTCACACTCAACAGACTCATCCCTGGTTGCTACACCACAGCTGTAATGAAAGTTAATTCGGCTTTGAAATGGTCAATTGCCTGATTCCTCTAAGCAGGGACATACTAGTTACTAAGCAAAGCAAGGACAGAGCTCAACATACAAAGCAAGTTTGGCTAGTTTAGGTCTGAGTCATTTGTAATTCTTCTTTGGAGAAAAGTCTGTTTTGTTCATGTGCCCATTTATTAACTGGGTTACTTTTTTCTTGGTGTTAAGTTTTCTGAGTTCCTTCTAAATTCTAGCTATTAATCCTTGGTCAGAAGATATTCTCTGCAGACTCTCCTTATGCTATGTATTGTGTATATTTTTCTATATCTTCTATTAAATTGTTCTGCAATATCACTTTTAATGCTTTTTTTAGTTACTACAGCTCTCTAGTATAATTTGAGACTGGGTATTGTGATTCTTCCAGCATTGCTCTTTTTGCTCAAAATTGCTGTGTCTATTATGAATCTTTTATTCCTTATGAATTTTAGAATTTTTTTTTTGTTTTAGATTAGTGAAGAATACCATTGTTATTTTAGTAGAGATCACTTTTAGTAGTATGGTCATTTGGACAATACTAATTCTGCTTATCTATTATCTACAGATCTTTTGTCTCCATTGTCATGTTACATTTTTCAGTTTTTCAGTTCTTCCATTACAGAAATACATAAATTATCCTCAAAAAAAAAAGAAAGAAAACTAAAATTAGATCAAATATATAATCCAGCTATTCCAGTCCTGGGTATATATCTGAAGAAAATAAACTTGGCAGACAAAAGACATCTCTGTAAATCTCAGTTTATTGCAGAAATATTCACAATAGTTAATTTATGGAATCATCCAAGATAACTGTCAACAAAATATAGTATACATACACAATGGAGTATTATTCATCAGTAAACAAAATGAAGTCAGGTCATTTGCAGGAAATCTGAAAATCCATAGGATAGGAAGTTAAGAAAAATAGACATAATACAGAAAGAAAAGTATTGCTTTTTTATCTCATATGTGAAAACAAGCAAACAAGAACAAAACCACTTGGAAGTAGAAAAGTATAACAGATTTAATGGAAGAGGATCTTGTAGATGTGGGTAGGGAAAAGTTAATGATCAAGGCATGGTATACACATGTAGGTAAGTGTCACAGTAAAACTCATTAATTTTTATAATTAATAAATTAAAATAAGGAATACTATAGGAGTTAGTTCTGGAAGAAAATTTGAGGTATTCTATAGCATTAGTATCAAATTTTAGCATGTATTGCAATCATCTATAGGGCTTAAACACAAACGTCTACAATCTGCCTTCTTACCTTCCCTCACTAGTCTACTGACTATTCTCTTCAATCAAAAATATGCAAAATTGTGAATGAAATAGAAAAACTAATAGAAGCTAATAAAACGTGTCAAGAAGCTTGTACAACACTCTAGGGAAGCTAATCGTTACATCTAGATAGAAATTTCAGAACAGTGAAATACAGAACTGCACATGAAAAGGTATAAATAATAGAAGGACTATACCATATGAAAACAACCTGAATATTAACAAAAAAGAACAGTGCATACAAACTATTGAGTAGAATTTTCCTGAGAGACCCAATAATAGAAAAATCCCTTAACATTATTAGAATAAGTAATGTAGATATTTTAAATATAGAATAATATCTCAAATACATCCAACACTTATGAAAGGAAAATAAGTACATGTTCATACAGTTTTAACAAATTGATTTCAGGTATATTCACTTTGAATAAGACCTCATTTAAAGACACCCTCTAGCAAAGTGAAAATGGAACTCAGGCAGGGGAACTGTTGTTCCAAGGACATAGTACGGGACACGGCAGGGAAGGGAAAGTGATCTCAGTATGAGTGCGCTCTTTGTTAAAAAAGAAGAGCTCGGAATCATAATGTAATTCAACATGTGATGTTATTAAAGAGTTGTAATTTATTAACATTATATTGATCAAAGTTAAAAATACATGGTTTCAGGCAAACTTTTAAGGGAAAATAAGAGATTAATATCCCAGATATAAAGCAAATTGAGAATACTTCACATATTTTGGGTTTTTTAGTGGGGTAGGATAAGAAAGAAGCATTTGATATTTATGCCTTAATTTTCTTCTTTGAAAGATCTATCTCATGATATAATTTTATTTATGAATCTAGTAAGACTAGCAAGTTTTTATTTCTATAAAGTGAATAATGTAATCACTGTTATATTTTTCAGTGTTTTGCAATTGACCTAAAATATAGCAAAATAGAATTAGCCAATTGCAGAAAATATAATAAATAATAATAAAGAAAATTAATATTATGGCAATAATATTTCCAAGTGTGAAAGATTAAAAAACAGTAAGCAGGAACCAAAGGAAAAAATTTCTACTGTATTTCAGGGGATACTTCTTAAACACTATGCTTTTGAAATACAAATTAAAAAGATGTAGTAAAATTTTATATATTCTCCATCCCAAAACTGGGAGAAAATATGATTCATGATAGCATGTAGCTATCTCCCCACAACCAATCTACAATTTTAGACCAGAATATAGCATCTGAGTTCTCATTCTAAAATGTAAAGATCATTAAAATATCAGTTTTCCTTGTGAAATTTTTTTCTTTTAGTATTTTGCCTTTATGGCCCATCTCCAGAATCATTAAAAGACAGAACCTTTCAAGGAGTAAGGTCAAATTTGGAGTTATATCTGATTCATATTGTTGACATTCTATATTTGAGAGTTTGTAATAGTTACTTTAATCAAAGGTGTTATAAAAATCTTCTTGTATATCATTATTTCTGTGGAAAATGGAAGTCAAACTACAGTGAGATGTTACTGGCTAGAATATAAATTAATACAGCCATTATGGAAAATAGCAGTTATTTTTAAACTGAAAAACCACTTACTATATGACACAGCTGTCCTACTTCTGGGTATATATCCAAAGAAAGTAAGATCAGCATATCGAAGATACACGTGCACTCCCACCCCCATGACAGCACCATTCACAACAGTCAAGATCTGAGATGACCTAGATGTCCACCTGCAAATGAGTGAATAAAGAATATGTAGTACATATACACAATGGAAATCTAACAGCCATAAAAAGTGAAATTCTGTTACTTGTAACAAAATGAATGGAAATGGAAGATATTATGTTAAGAGAAATAATCCAGACCACAGAAATGTATAGCATGCTATCTGTCATAAACGAAAGCTTAAAAAAAAGTTTACATTAAATAGAAAAGAGTAAAATAGTAATTACTAGACACTATGAGAGGCAGGGAAGAGGGGAAATAGTAAATAAGAGGAATGAGTTCTACATTTCTATAGGAAAATAACGTGACTCTGGTATACAACCATCTGCCATTTATGTCAAGAAGTATTAGAGCCAAGTTCAAAGGCTCCAAGCATAGAGGAATGTTACCCTGATAGGATCAGAACTCATTATATACACACACTGAAATTTTACCCCACAAATAGATATAATTGTTATGTGTTGATTAAAAAGAATAGGTAAGTTTGCATGTTTAATATTTATGAGTTTATTTTCATTAATGTGATATCTTTCACTAGCCTGGTACTTATTTTTAAACATTTACTTTGATGACATATATCGCTCCTTTTTATATCAACTTTAGTCTTCAATGTTATCCCTACATTTCAGGTAAGAAAGCACATATCGTGTGGCATTTGTCTTAATCAACATCAAAGTCATGTCTTTATTGGAAGATTTTAAATTTTCACTCAGTTAAATGATTCCAGAACTGTACTAATAATAAATATGGCAAAAGCTATTAGGTTGCTAACACTAAAAGAAGCAAAAAGAAAAAAAGTTTTCCAAGATATTTTCCAAGATAAGCTTTTTTAAAGCAAAAATAAGAAGAAATAATAATAATAAAATAAAATATAAAAAACCAAAAGATTTCTTAATTGAATTAAAATTTTAGCTGTATTTATTCTAGGTATCATTGTTAATATAGCACAATTTAAAAATATCACTTTTTTTTAAAAGAAAGTGTATGTGTACATTGTACTTTCAATGTAAATGGGAGATCATGTGGATCCAAACTCAGAAATAAATTTTGTTCCCTAAACAGTGTCATTTCAGCTGTTGGTCTGGGATTCTCTGAGTCATTTGGATCATTTGCTTCATTGTAAAGCACATGCTGTTGTTTTAACATCCATCAAGACATGAAAAATAATTGCCTTCTTTAGGAACTTTTTCTCTATTAGCAAGTAAATGAATCCAGTTTTATTTAAAATGAACAAAACAAAAATCTGAGAAAAATGCAATGTTGTTACTAAAATGCATGCTTCCATTCATCATGTTTGTTTTTTTATTTTGATGCTTAGATTGGACAGCTTAACAAGTAAATGTTTGTCTGTTTGGCTTATACTTATTCATGAAGGGGTGAAAAGAACCCACTCTGAGTAGTTCAGTCCAGGAACATTCCTCCAGACAGGTATGAATCTTGAAACCTGGAATTGAATAAAGCCAGAGTGAACAATGTGGAGAAAGTGAGAAAATTAAATCCAACACTGGATGGTGTGCTTTTTTCAATGACAACCTGTGCCCATGTCTCAATACAGTGTTTTTATCTCAAAACAATGAATGTCATGCTGCTGTATTATCTTCCAGCCTTCTCTACAGGATTAAATCCCACACAATTCAACATTTTTCACTAGCAACACAAAAACGTGAGGAAGGAATGACTCCTGACTCAGCTGTTTTATCAACCAAAGTGACAAAGACATAATTTTTAGACCTGCTGGACACTATATGGATGAAGAATGAGAAATTAAGTATTTCAGAAAACAGCATTGCTGAACTTCCACAGTTACGTGCCAAATATGAAATATTATGGGGCTTTTAGGAGAAGCACAGAGCACATAAAAGTAAAGCCAAAGATAGTCATTGTTTATTCCATAGTTCTTATATTCCAGCATTTCCCATTTCAACTTCATTTAGTCTATTTGTATTTTTCCATCCATTATGTTAAACTATTATTGGTAATATCAAAGATTTAGGTGCCTATTTCCCAATTGTTTTCATATTTGCTCAATTCTTCCCACCACCAGCCCTGTGTATTGGTCGGGGTGGAGGGTTGGGGGGTGGTCCTTAGAATTGTAGCCCAGAGAGCACAGATTCCAGTAGAAACGAGAATGTGGCCCATTAAGGAAGGATTAAGAGGCTCCTTTTTAAGGGTAAAAATGAGGAAGTTCAAAGGAGTTACTTTTATAACATGCTGGCCCAGCCAAGATCAGCTGGGACCATACCATTGTTCTAGGAAAGAATTTAGTTAGCACAGTCTTCAGGATGTCCCTTCTCAGTAAATTACTTTCTTTTGCCACCTCAGCAAGTTCATGGAGTGGTCATCACAGTACAGCACAGAACCCAGGTCACAAAAACTGCTGTCAATTTTTTTTTCTCACAACTTCCTATTTGAACATAGTCCAATTTGCATTTAGGAAAAATCCAACATGAAATTACAGATATGAATTCTTCAATGAAAACTCTTGAAAATGCCAATGCAATGCTATGATCTAACTCCTGCCTTAATTAAAATAAAATGTTTACAGGTTTTCTTCCTGACCAGCCTAACTCACATCTTGAATATTCCTGAGACTCACAGAGAAATAATTTAAATGTCAAAGGTGCTTTATCATTTCCTTATGAGAACTGTTTACTTGAAGAATCATATTTTAGAACTTAAATTATAGTGCACACTCTAATTATAATTGTTGCGAGTTGCTTAAATATTTAGCTCATACTGTTATCCTATCCTCACCCACATCCTTTCCTACCCATGCTATCCTCTTTTTATGTATTTTGTTATCAGTCTACTTACCTTCCTTATTTTATTTTCATGTGGTTATAGTACATCAAATAATTGTAGCTATCTGATGCTGTTTGTTCACAAATGTTTACTTCTGCTTTGGAGGGCAAACACTTATTTTGCTGAATGTATTTCCTGAAAAATATTTATTTTAGTTTAAATAACGTCAACACTATTAACATTCTCTCTATTCCCTCTGTTCTCATATTCTAGAAAAGATATTTGGAAAATTACCAAAACTTTAATGAGATTTGTGGGAAAAGATGTGTGATGGATAAAATTTAACTTCCTGCTTTTGAAGTATCATAATTATGTAAAATTATGTATCGCAATTATGTAAAATTACCCTTGTTTGTAGAAAACATGCTCCAAAATTTAGGGAGTCATAGGTGAGGTGGAAGAGGGTCTTGATGTCAATAATATATTTTCAAAATTCTCAAGAAAGAAGTTATTTGTACAGTTATTGCAACATTTTTATATACTGGTAATTATTTTAACAAAAAGATGTTATATTATTTTCTTTTATTTTTTAAAATACATACTACTACTTAAATTGGATTGTTTTTCTTTTGTAAACAAACCACTATTTAATATACAGGGAATTCTTATAATTTTGCAGTGTCACAGTATCCATTTTGAGAATGGATTTAACTTTCCATGACTTAAGCAAGACTAGTCACTCTTGACAGTTTCCAGTTCTATACCACTTCTCATGTCCTCACTTGGATCCATCTAGATATTTGCCCTATATAACAGTCCCCCTGGTGAGCATATCCTTCTGAAACATCTAAATGCAACCTTCTTGGCCTGCTCCACCGACCTCCACACCCTAAGGCATCATGCAGCTATATCACAATGGTCACAGCAGGAGCCCAGGGAACTCATCAATTCCAATGTCCACAGAAAATGTGTTTGGGTAATGTCCTAAGCCTGAATTTGATCTACACAGGTCTCTTGAAGCTTCTTCTTCTTTTTTTGATCCAGCTGTTAGTTAATACACATGTCCCTCCAGTCTTGCCCCATCCTATTGTCCCAGTGAGATGTGCTGCCTTCTGCTCTCTTCAGTGAGATGTGCTGCCCTCTGCTCTCTTAGATCTGCAAGTAATTCACTGTCCCTGCTATTTAACCTGTTTTGTTGTTGCCTCCTCTGTGTTTAACAGGGCTCTCTTAGAGAGTGGCTTTTGTGGTAGGAATAAACTTCACAAATCAGAGGATAGCCACAGGGCATCTGTAAGTATAAACAAGTTTCTTGTTAGAAACCAGGGATCCCTCATCACAGGCTGAAAACTTAGGTGTCAGGCTATGCATCAGCAAGAAGAAATAAGACATCTATGACCAGCTCCCAAGCAGATCCCCTTCTGGACAGGGCTAGAGTTTATAGCTACTCTCCAGAAACATGAACTTCAAGACCAAATGGGAGAGAAATACAGCAATAATGCTGTAGGAATTCTTGTTTTTACATGGAATTCAGAAGTTCCATCAAAATAGTTGTAGATTTGTGTCTTTATTTGCAGTTATTTTGTTTGGATCACTGTTAGAAATTATCATAAAGGAAAACTCAAGCCTTTATTTCTGCAAGTTTTTTCTGTATTTCTTGGTTTCATCCTCTCTCATATAAATCACAATATGTTTTTTACGTATCCCGTGTCTGTTTTTCGTATCTCTACTAATATTAGTGTTTACGATTTTTCCTTTATCTGTCACTCTATGTAACGTATTCTGTGTTTGAAGTTCTGACACAAATTCATTACACAGAGCTCTCAAGCACACTAAGGCAACATCTTTGAAAGAGTGATGCATTCTGTTTGGAAGGATATTATTTTTAGACATTGCACTCTTTCTTGAAGCTGTCATTTATGTGTCTTATAAAAGCCCTTGGTTAGATGTGGATAAAATGAAAACTATAATTTTTTTGCACAAAATCCTTTAAAAACATAGTTCTGTAATTCCCTTCTAATTATTTCTGTCTGCTCACATTTACAGAGATTTAATGTATTATGTTTCTTCTTGTCATTCAGTGATGATAGAATCCATATAATGTATTATATTCCAAATAGTTTATACTGATTGTCAATAACAATACAATAATTCAAAATGCTATTACAATGAACCATGTAGCATTGAAAAATTATGTAAACTTATTAAAATTACAATAATATTATATTAAAATTATAATGACTGTCTTCTCTCTCAAATAATCAGTTTAAAGATCTGACTTTTGATTGAATATATATACATAAATTTCCTTCATGGTAAAATTTTGAAAAACATAAATTAAAATATGAAAAACATAAATTAAAATCAAACATATCAATTAATTAGAAATTTTATGTAATTATTATTTTTATTTAGTTTTATTTCATTATTTTAATATTTATGAAATCCTAATTCAATGACCTGTGGTTTGCTAATATAGGTTCAAAACAGTTGTAGGACATAACAGTTATTAAATG
Organism: Geosciurus inauris; assembly: GCA_004024805.1. Classification (NCBI taxonomy): domain Eukaryota; kingdom Metazoa; phylum Chordata; class Mammalia; order Rodentia; family Sciuridae; genus Geosciurus; species Geosciurus inauris. The sequence continues at coordinate 52,134 of PVHX01012760.1, forward strand.
AGTAATAGTTAGTAGTGTTAATGCTAGTAGTAAAGTCAAGGCAACAAGAATTATTTCATATATTTTTGTTCATTCCTCACTTATTTACTTCAGGCACTTTATAAGTGGAATGATATTAACAAGGCATAAAAACACAAAACGGCCTTGCTTGTCTTAACTAACATACTAATCATGAACAAATTACAACATCAAAAATCCAGGCAGAATGGATATTATTCATTCAGAAGTACTGAGAAAACGGCTGCATCAAGTATGAATGTTTAAAACAAAATCTGAATGCTGAATAGGGCTCTAATAAAACTTTTTAAATTTTATAACTAACCAAAATTAGAGTATGATTTATAAAATTTTACAAAATTGTGTATTTTATATATTTATAATTTGACAAAAATAATTGAATATGTAATTGACTACATTATTTTCAAAATATAGTATTAAAGTAGATGTGGTTAGGTATAAATATGCTACCAAATACATTTTTTCCTACCTTTGCTGTATACACACACACACACACACACACACAGACACACACACTCACAAATGCGATGGACATTTTCCTCCTATTGTACCCATTCTCCAGGAATGAGTCATGACTGTAGTGAATCTTTACAAGAACTTTCACTTTCTTCAATCCTTTACTACCAAACAGGACATCAGATCTTAGAAGGAAGAGCTTGAAGAGGTTTTCATTGCATTGTGAAAGGGACAGAACACATCAGAGAACAGGTTCCTGCTATAGCCACTTGTCTTCTTGCCTTTAATATGCGCATGGCACCTAGGCACAGAAAGTCACCATGAGAACATAAAGTTATATGAAAAAAGACAGTCATCATTCAAAAGACAGAAAATGAGAAAGAACCTAAGTTTCTTCTGAAACAATCTGTCTTTCTTATGAAGTTAATATTCACCATAATTTTCTAATTTGCTATTATGTATCAGATATATTCACACACCATTTGATTTAAAATTTTGATTACATTATATGTTTATTGGCATGCCCATTTCCTCCCCTCTTGCTCTCATATATTTTGTGCTTAAGGTGATTTAATGCTCATGTCTCTTTTACTAGAGATACAAATAAGTAGCCTGACACTGAACCTTGGATAGTGTACAATAAATACAGATTTGCTTGTAGTTCGAATAAATGTATCCTCCTGTTTTTCATGTGGGATCTTCATTATGTATGTACACACACACTATTATATATAAGATTATTAATGCCAGAAGTTTATAAATACTTTGTAGAATGGATATCCCGAGAAAACAAATGATAAACAGGCACAAATTGTTTTTCAAAATGACCTATTTAATCTCAGAAAAAATTATATTGGTTTCATATTCATGTATTGAAATAATAAAAATTCCAAAAATATTTGAAATGAATATTAGATTATATAAAATGTCTTTCATAGACTTATGTGTCAACTTATGTTTCATTACTGAGTTACATAATCAGTAAGTTTATTTTGTTTTATAAATACAAATTTATTTTTATTTTAGATTAATCAGAATGAAGAAATATAAAGCATTGTAACACAAAGTTAAAAATTACCAAACATTTTATCACATAAATAAGATTTTGCTACAACCTCTCTCATTTGTCTCATAAGAAAACAGAAGAAAAATATCAACTCACTTTTTTTTTCCAATCAAAGTGTATATCATACTAACACGTTGCTTAGTAGTATACTCTATTTATACAGTTATCTACATTTTTCCATATGTAGAATTAAACCAAATTATTTAGAGCTTTGATATAATTCCACTGTATCATATTTATTTCATTCTCATAGTTTTGGATATAGATTTTTCAATTTTGACATCATAAAGGAAATAAATTAATTACATGATAGCTTCCAATAAAATTTCTTATCTATTACCAATATCATTAATTGAATATGATAATTATTATACATTTGCAAAAGCATAGGAATTTCTTATATTGGACTTTTAATAACTTTTTTCTCTCATTGCTTCTCCTAGTTTTGAGATTCTGGGATTTTTGCTTCATTTTTGTAATGTACAATCTTACAATATAATATATGGAAAAGTCATAGCATGACCATTATACATATTAATCATGATATGGGGCAATCTGTATCAGCAGACGAAAATGAGTGTGTGTGTGTGTGTGTGTGTGTGTGTGTGTGTATGTGTGTGTGTGTAGCAAACAACTTGGTAAAATTTTAGTGATTTCATATATCTCTTCTGAGTATACATTAGAACTATGAATTCTGACATCTCTCCAGAATGTTGGTGAGACTCTAAAGGGAGTCCAACTTGTAATATAAACAAATAAAGTAGATGAGAAGAGAGAACACAATGTGAAAAGAAACATGTTGATGTTCATTATTTATGGAAATGCTGTGTTCTTAAAAATTAACTAACATAGAATTTAAAAAAATATTTTGCAAATACTATGATCAACTCTGGTTTCCATCATTCCATGTCCACATGACATATATCATTTGGAAATGTCATCTGAGAAAAATATAGCCAACTCTTCATGAAATTTTTCACTTGGAACTATTAGCCAGCTATCAGTGAGAATGTGTTACCTATTTCAGAGGAAACATTGAGAACTTTCCTTAGCAGTAGATAGACTATGCCAGAAATAAGTGAAAAAAAACAAACCAGTAACAGAAATGATAACATTAACAAATTAACATTAATATTAACAAAACAAATATTTGTGTTTTATATGTGTACATTTTACAAAGGACTATTGTTTCAGGCAAAATATCATCACTAATAGTGGGGAACACATAGGGTCTTATAGTGCCTCATAAGTAAGCAGATGTTATAGCTCGTTAGAAATACCCTTTGCAGATTCTGAAAGTGATTATTAGCATATTTAGAAACTAAGTAAGTTCTTTGAGGGATCCAAGATATCTGAATATTCAGGGGAACAATGATAAAATTATTACTTATCATATCCTACTCTTTAAAAATAATTTCATAAAACAAAACCCAGAATTTATTTGTTTTAAATAGAAAGGGAAAATCTAAACAAAATTGCACTAAGAAATTATTTCACTCATTACACTTGGGCAGGAATTAACTGATCAGAGAACATTGAATATGGTATGGCTTATGTGAAAAGTTCATTTCTCACATGTTTCATGCTCAATTCCATTATAAGGAATAGAAAGAGTGTGAACATATGTTTTGAAAGCTACTGTTTCAATTAGCAGGAAACAAAGTGTTTTCAAATAACCTCATCATATCCAAGGGGAATTCCACCCTGAGAGAGTTAAAAGAAGTCTATGAAACATGCTGATAACCTTCTGCTGGGAACAGAAGGACTGTGACTATGGGGTCTTCCTGGCCCATGCTCATAGAACAGTTTATTCAATTAACTGAAGTATGTAGGGGGGACAGCATAAAGCCACTTTATTCTTTTACATAATTGTCCTATAATTTATTTACTACTTCAACTTGCTTTTTCCACCCAGAATGAAAGATTTGGTTGTCTGGTCAACAGAATATAATAATCGATTGCTCTAATAATAACATGCACTTCAGGAAAACCTGAAACATCCAAATATTGTTCAGTTTTAGTGAAATTCAAGGCTATTCCTAGCTAGAAAAATTACAATAGTGATGGGGAGCATTTTTCTTTCTTCACTTAATCTCCTCCTCAGATCCAGCTATCATCTTGGGCTTCATCTATTTTTACAAGGATGTCAGAGCCAAGCTGGAGATGTACTGACTGATACAGTTTACTTTTCACGAGTGATTTCTAGTTATAGAACATCCCAGATACAGAACACTCCTTCTGTGGAGAGTTTTCCATAAGTTCCTCAGAAAATTCTCTCTGATGTGACCTATCACAACTGACTAGAGTATCAATGGCTGTGGCAAATGTGATCCTTTAAGTGGCACAGATTCCTACTTCAGTTCCTCAATCTGCCTTAGTCAACACGTCTTCACTCTGAGAAAATGCACAGCGTGTGCCTATCTCACCTGCCTCTCTAGACTGACTAGTAGGCTAGTGGTCTACATTCATTTTAATATCCTACATTCCTTCTCAATAAAGTTTCACAAAACAAATGAAAAACCCCAAAGAAAAGATTTATTGATTTACTTTTATTAAAACTTCTGTTCAACAGGTATCACAGATAAAACCAGACAAGAAATCATTGCATCGCATATAAAGAGCAAAGCACAAGTATCAGAATCAAAATCTATCATATATCTGTCCACCTAGCTTTCAAAAAAGTGAAAATAACTTATTAGAAAGAATGAGCAGAAGTTATTACTTAACAATGGGCAGAAGATAAAAAATTAAATGAAACAGAATAATAAATATAATCTACCTTACCACATTTCAGTAAAAGGAAAATTTTACTGGTAAAATATCATTTCAAACATCAAACTTAAAGGTAAGAGGCAAAATCAAATGATGCCTTGGAAAGAGAAGATGTGTTATACTTGCTGGTGAGTATGTAAATATCAAAACATCCCCGTGTTGAAGTTCCAGTCTGCAATGCGATAGTATCTGGAGTTGGGGCAAGTAGTTAGCATTAAGTGAAGTCATTCAACGTCATTCAATTGGTTCCCTATGAGGAGATCAGTGCCCTTATGAAAAATAAAAGGAAGAAAAACCAGAGTTTTCTCTTCCTTCCTCTTTCTACCAAGTGAGGACCCAGCAAGAAGGGAACTGCCTATAAGCCAGGAAGAGGGACCTCATCAGTCAATCTGCCTACCAACATGTTGATCTTGGACTCCCGGTCTCTGAAACTGTGAGAAACAAAGGTCAGTTGGACCAAATGAGTGGAGTTTATCATAGCAGACTGAGCAGGCAGGAGAATTTCATTTCTGTCTTATTCCAAATCTACTGGATATTCATGTTCATTCAGTTTTTATACTTATAAGGCGATTTCTCTTATTTTCTGAGTGGTGGTGATCACTTAAGCGAACTTTTAAATCATATGCTTTCGTGAAGATTTCCTCGATATTAAAGTAGCTCATCTTTCTGTCACTATTAACTCAAATTTTTGTTATATTTGCTGACATGAGGATTCTGTCTCATATATATATATTGGTGTCTTTCTAAAGATTATTTGTGACTCAGAAAAAGACTTCTTATGCCTTAAAACCTTCTTCTGAAAATATTTCCTGAGTGAATTAAGTATGCCATTTTAGAATGGTGATACTAAAACTTTTAAAATAAAATGCTTATATTTTCATCTGTAAAGTCAACAATGTTTTGGTTCTGATATTATATCAAACATACTTAAGACAGGAATATGTACTTCTGTTTTTTCCTCTGTTTCACATTGTAGAATTTTGCAAACAAGTATCCAATTAAGAATAAAATCAGAATTAAAATTACAGAGCATCCTTGATACACAATTTAAAACTGATTTCATTGCTAAAGAAGGTGTGTACCTAATACATATTTTCTAATTTTCAAATAAATTATAATGATGAAAGGAAATAGTTGTCTTTTGTTAGCATATTATGAATTTATGAAATTATAGTAAAAAAAAGAATATAATTGATGAATATTAATATTGAATCCCAGAACTTTGGAATGCTGAGACAGGAGAATCACAAGTTCAAAGCCAGCCTCAGCAACGGCGAGGCACTAAG